>CAHIKZ030004661.1:377500-492500 GCA_903632075.3 Acanthosepion pharaonis
GGTAAACTGAATAGCTTAACCTAAACAGATTTAGATGGGATAAATAGGCCATTCATTTCTTTGACCCTCTCAACTCTAAATGGTGATTGAAGAGTAACGAAATTCTGTCACAAAGAGACAGTTACATCTACACTCAGCTCCGTATTACTGTTCATATATACTCAATATTCGCCATGGTGTCGTTTTGCATTTTCCGAATAAAACATCTATTTCGATCTCCGCCATAATTCTCTGTCCATTCGTAAGGTGTGCTTCCACTAGACGAATATGAACGTTCACTTCTACGATACTGTTGTCCGCAGACATTTTACTCGGATGCAATTTTACTAGAAAATATTCTGCGCATTTACATAGTATTCTTTTTTTACCTGTGTTGTTTTTGTTTATGGATCTGGTCAAACATACCCCTTCGAATGTACGTTATATTTAGATCGAAATAAAATCTGGATTTTGTCATCTATCTTTTTCGAAATCAACTAAGAAACTCATTCTGTAGGTTAAACAACCTTTCCTCCTTTTCGCTTGCTTTCAGCTTATCCTGTGATATATCCTGTGATTATTATATCATATCCTGTGATCATTCAGTTCTTCAAGCGATCTTCGCATTATATGTCACAGTTTTTTTCAATTTTTTATTTATGATTGTGTTTTCGTCCCTATTTTCATAAAGAAATCCTCGTTGCTTAAATTCATGGTAATCTCGGCATCCTTCGCTAAAACCATATTATCTGTTTCACACCGGTGCAAAATTCAATGTTATAGAACAAGTTAAATAAGACGTAATATGCCTGAAATCTTTTATTTTTTTCATGCGAAATCCTCTTTTCTCTTTATAATTTTCTTTGTTTCTGTAAAGCGCTTATTCTCTTCCTCCCCGTTTTAGGATATCTTGTCACATATGTTGTCGTCATTAATTACTATAAAAAAGAGTTAAAATTTGGGATTTGCTTTAATTTGAAGCCCCAATACCTACTTCTCACATTGAATTGTCTTGTTGATAATCATGCATTCTGTCTTCATACAAGCAGTATTTCGGCCTTTATTCTTTATTTCTTTTATCCCATTATTTAAAATTTTCTTTCAGTTTCCTCCCGAATATGCTCCTAATTCAGTGACACACCGTATTTTATGATGCCATGATTCTGTCCACCGATATTAAATCTTGGGAAATGTTCTAAGCGAACTCGACAATACGGTTACGCAGCAAATATATTAAGTCGTTTAATCCGTTTGAAAGCTGTTAGATTACTTCCTATCAATTCTCTGCATGGAATCGCAGAAATTATAACTACTGTGAACTATTTTTTTAATTTCATTTTATATTTTTACAAAAGTTAATATCTAAAAGGATGATTGTCATCTCTTCATACGTTTTTCTATTTGGAAAAGGAATGAATTTAGAAAAAAAAACGGCACTTTTTAAAAGGACTTTTTAACAATTGCAGGAATGAAGTTTTATGTAACCGGCCATTTAAAAAAAATAACTAAAGAAAAACAGAATAGAAACCTACGGCATTTGAGAGAAATACAACTTAATTTATCTGAGGTGCAGAATTAATTTCAACACGGAATTAATTTCAACTCGGAACTAATTTCAACTCGGAACTAATTTCAACTCGTAAGTATTTCAACTCGGAACTAATTTCCACTCGGACGTAATTTCAACAGGGAAGTAATGTCAACTCGGAATTAATTAATGAAAGTCACATGAAAGATAAATTCTGAAATATCCAATGCTAAATTAAAACTCATTGCATTTTGTTTAGGAATTCACGGAAATTGATAACTTTGATTTTAAATCGGGTTGAAATTAGTTCCGAGTTGAAATTAGTTCTTTCACTGATTTATTTGTTTTATATCCACCACGAAAATGCAGTGAACGGTAGCGGCTAATGTTAATGATATTTATGCAGATCCTTCATAAGCGAAACAGATTTGTGAAAAAAAAAAACTGTACATTTTAGATTCCCTAATTCATTCTGATTTCATGATAATTGGCCTAATTAATTACGGGATTCTTTCACCACATCAACGGCAATTTTCGCGTGATTTCTTTTCGATCTGTATAAATTAAGGAAGAGTCGATTATAGAAAATATCTAATCTTTCGGCTTACATAAGCCATTATCAAAGATGATAATTACATTTCAATATATTAGACAATCTACGGACAAAACAATAAAGATATTCTGTTTTTGTAGCATGAAATATTTCCAAGCAACGAAACACTAGTGTCTACGAGACGTGGAAGGCAAAATCGTACCGCAGCTCGTGACATCACACATGACCACGCGAGAGTGAAGACGAGAATTATTAAGTATGGTAAGCCGTTGGTACAAATCAATGCCTTCTGTTACCAACTATAGGCATTTAAGGATATCTGTAGAGATTTCATAGTTTATTTTATTCAGGTTACGTTTCAACCGTTTTATGTATATAGCTCAAGAATTTTTAGTTTTTATTTATTTTTTCATGTTTAAGTTTATTTTTGTTTTCAACGAAGATGTTCGGCAATTGGGTATGCGGTCAGGCATGTTGTTTTAAATGCTTAAAAATGTAGAGCCAAGCGTCGTGAAAGGGAGTTTGTAGTGTGACCACCATAAATATTATTATTATTATTATTATTATTTTTATGTATGTATGTATACATTCATTAAGGCACATCCTTGTTTGATTTTTCTATACAACAGAGACTGAAAAAAATGCAATCAAATAAATCTGAGCACCTTTCACACATTACGAGAGGATTATTAGTAGTGTGTCGATTTGAGAAATTTGTACTTGGATGAACTCTCATTATGGAAAAAATTGGACTTATAAACCTTTCAGTAAGTAATAATAGAATTAGTTTCCATTTAATATCTTTCTACCTCGTTATTATATATCAGTGTTTTGAGCAGTGAAATTACTTAACGCAATAATTGAAACGCTAAAATCTCAGAAAAAAACATATTTGCTTTCAGATGAGGTTTCACATCACATTTAATTCATATCGTTTAAGACAGCTCGGTCAGTTCTTTCTAAGTTTGGATATATTTCACACTCGTTTGTGTTCTTTTTTTAATACTCAAAAAGTCTTAAGAAATCATTTTTAATTGAAAATTCACCAATTCATTATTCCAACTTGAACTACGAGCCTGGGGTATGTTTAATTCAATATCTCGAATCACTGAGCTACGATTCAACGCAATACCGGAAATTATGCTTAGATTCAAATGTCTCGCAGTGTTCTGCCATGTTAAGGTACCGTGTTATGCCCATGGCAGGAAGAATGCAATTAAACGATCATGCAAATTAGGCATGTTAAAAATGTTTCCTTTATAACTGCACGTGCTTTAGGCATCTTCTAGTAGAATAAATTAAGAATTCAAATAATTGAATTGGAAATATTGAATATCTTTTTTTGAATAAAACGATGTAGTTGTAGAAATAAGGCATTTGACCACGTGAATGAAGTGACTTTTTTTAATCATCCGTCAATGTAATTCAATAGACATTTAAATGAAACGAGAAAGATCAGTGATTTGTCCAGCAAAGTGGCCTTATGCTGCAAGATTTTTATTTTCATAGTGGGAATGTCAATCATTTGTTCGGACTTATCTTCTAATAATTGATATTAGTTGGGTAGAATTTCAACATCAGTTGGGAAACATTGCAATGTTACTGTGTAGAAAATACCGATTTTCATATTGAAACAGACTAGTCAAATACACAAACATAGATAGATAGATAGATAGATAGATAGATAGATAGATAGATAGATAGATAGATAGATAGATAGATAGATACCGTATTAATGGAGTATAATTATTTATCCGACAGTATTTCTTGATGTAAATATTATTTTAAAAATAGCAGTCTCTCTCAAATATATGAACCCAAGTCAGTTTTCAAGCTGAACTGAAAGTGCTGAAGACAGAGGCAATAAACGTACCTCAGTGTGTTATTAAGTATTAGAAAATTGCTTTAAAATCATCCTTACTTCACTGCTGCAAGTCTAGGCAAAAATGATCATCATAAGGTGCATAACATTTTGTTTCTTTGTCTTCACGGAGGTGTAGCGTTATAGACACCATAATATCATCTCATAGAGAAAAGAGAAACCACTCATATGCAGACGTCTAGGCAATTGATATTCGCAGATATTTAAGAAAGAGAAATTATTTAACGGAAAGGAGTTTCATTATTACATAAACAGTATAATTCTAGATGGAACAAAAGATATTTCATCGCCGTCGAATGACAGAAAATAAAACCACAGATTCATTGAAATAAATTTATTTTATCGTCATTGTGCAGGTAATGGCCAGTTTAAAGCTGAACTGAAAGCGCTGAAGACATAGGCAATAAACATACCTCAATTTGTTATTATTCTTAGAACCTGTTTAAATAAATATATCTGTACATCAATTTCAATATTTGGTAAGAAATTTGTAATTCAGAATAAAGAAGAGTTTACAATTTATTAGGGAAGTGTTTCTAACATTTAGCATTTCATTTTATATATGCAATTTGTGTCAAAATTTTAAAACCACCTAACAGAAAACATTATTTATCTACACCTTGTACCACGCTAATAGATCGGTAGTGAAATTTAGGATTTCTCGTTTTCTATGAATTTATTTTGTTAAAACTTTCCCAAGCTGGTTTTCAAAATATGACAACACCATTGTTAGGTTTTCATTATTCTGTGTAAGGTCCTTTCATTTTTATTTCAGATTCTACAGTTTTTGGGTGAAACACGCTAACAACGTCTCTCTTCTCTAAGAACGACTAGAAGAGAAAAAGGCTTCAACGATGAATAAAAGTCTATCATAATCAAGGAAAGTGCTACAGCCACAATGTTACTGAGAAGTTAGGTCGTCATATAGGAACCTTCCCAAAGAAGAAACGATCCGATTGTTGGATGTCCAAGACTGTGAGAGCTACGGATTTAAAGAATATTATCTGAAAGTCACGTGTGAAAACGGGACAAAACATGACAGCTATTTTCACCGTCGCTGGACTTCCTTATGTATTGAAAACCCCCAGAAACCCTATCCTTGGACAATGGCTTCTGTGTGACTTGTTTCACCAGATGTGGTCTCTGAAATCATTAAATTGATCACAGCTGCCTACTGTACGGCATACAAGTTGAAAGGTTGGTGGTGTAGCCGCCTTCCTCTCCGGATCTCAACCCTATCGAAAACCTATGGGTCATCATTAAAGAAGATGGTTATGCCGATAGATGCCAATTTACATCGAATATATATATATATATATATATATATATATATATATATATATATATATATATATATATATATTATGGGCCGCCATGAAAGCTGCAGCAGAGATTGTCAAACCTTATACGATAAGAATTTGATTGATTTCATGGTTAATAGGGTTTGGGAAGTTATCCGTCGAAATGGAGTTTATGTGGACAAATAATTCATTGCATCAATAAATCCTCTAATATTATTATGGTTTTCTGTTGGATATACACTCAAGGTATGCTTAATATGTATCACCATGCTTCATTTTCTCCAAAAGGCTATTTTCCTTCAAAAGTTATTGGCATGGTTCACCCAAAAACTTTCGAATCTGAAATAAAAGATGAGGCCGTTACAAAGAATTATGAAAATCTAACAATGGTGTTGCCACATTGGGTAAACAAGGTGGGGAATATTTTATCAAAATCAATTCATAGAGAAATGAAAAAACCTAAATTTCACTACCAAGATATTAGGTGGTTCCGGGTGTATTATTGCAGGATATTGCATTATCCACTTGTAGTTAATGTAAACAAATATTAAAAATGGACCACAAGTCGTAAATTTTCCCAATGAAAAGCAACAAATAGTAACTTTAAACATGAAATAGAACATTAGCACCCAAAAAAACGTGAAACATAAAAAGTAGTTCAAGTCTGTTGTAGCTAGTTTGTAATTCAGAACGCCGTCGCCAAGAAGCCGATATCATTTATACCGACTGAGAAAAGTGAAAACCTCAGAACAAACATGTTGAAACTTGACTAATGCATGGAATAATAATGCAACACAAAATGTACTTAGAACAAAATGTATTGAAACAAGAAAGTGTACACAATATTTACATATAGTCTTTTGTATATTCCTGGTAAGACCGTTCCTGGAGAATGTGTTGACTGAGTCGCAGTCGGGCAGAGTCTCTGGTTGAATCTCTTGATTCCTCCCTCTCTTCCCGGTACCAACCATATTTATATGGTCGGTACTCCACTATGCAAATTGGGTGGATCTTACCACAACAAAACAAATCCTAGAAATGATTGTATGATATCCATCGTTTTACGGTGGAAGTGAAGTTCACGCAAAAGAATGTCGAGCTTCTAAGGGTTACAAATTTGAGTCGTAGAACGTTTCCCTCACACTGATCAATGTATGCAAAGGAAGATCCAGCAAAACTTTCTGAAAACAAGGATTGAGATTTGAAAGTGAAATGAAACGCCGAATATGAAATTTGCCATAAAGAATATTCTACGGAAGAACAATGTGTAATATTTTATGTTCTCTGATAAATCCGCAATTCACCAGTTTTCTTGCGTCAGCATAAATTTTAGATGGCCTCCAGAAAAGAGATATGATAAAAATTATGGCATACTCAGAAACCTCCTACATGCCAGATGAGTTCGAATCGACTAGTTCATATTTCCAAGATCCTGAAAGAACCATGAATGGTCAAAAGTAACCGAAACTTTTGTCGGATAAACTAGAGATTCAGCTGCAAATATATTTTGACTGTTTCTCAACATTTGGCATATTACGAAAAGCATAGAAATATTTAAAGTTTTTAAGGTTTTGTCGAGATAATAAAGATTTATTCATATAAAACATACAAATTAACCCATTAATTAAATATCTAGGGTTTTAGCAGTGTAAGGAAATGTGATGAATAAACCTGAATACAAATTAACCGATTAATTAAATATCTAGGAAGGGTTTTAGCAGTGTAAGGAAATGTGATAAATAAACCTGAATACAAATTAACCCATTAATTAAATAACTAGGAAGGGTTTTAGCAGTGTAAGGAAATGTGATAAATAAACCTGAATACAAATTAACCGATTAATTAAATATCTAGGAAGGGTTTTAGCAGTGTAAGGAAATGTGATGAATGAACCTGAATACAAATTAACCGATTAATTAAATATCTAGGAAGGGTTTTAGCAGTGTAAGGAAATGTGATAAATAAACCTGGAGGCAAGTTGGGTTAACAAAAAAAAGCCTTCAAGACGATAAGCAAAGTATTAGGAAACAAGTGAATTTCATTAGAAACTAAAAAATGAATATTGAAGTGATAAGTTATATGAGTCCTCGGATGTGACAGTTATTGTTTGGCAATAACGCCAGAGTTAATGTAAATAATTTCGGCTTTCGGAGGAAAGTGGTCATTGTTAATTTAACACTTCCTTTATATATTGTAATTACTAAAAAAGTAAAATTTATTCATTTAGAATCTTTGACCTGTTTGCTTCTAAACAACATAAAACTTATGCTTAAAATCAGAAAGAGACAACATAAATTTCTAGCACATAAACATAATTTATAATTTAACGCTAACAGTGAATATTAAAGACAAGTCGATCTGCTGGGAAACCGTGTGCAAATACTGAATTGCATGCTAGAACAAGTACAAGATGAGATGATAAAGACTCGAAATTAACTAAGGGCTAAAAAACGAGATATATGCATAGCTAGATGCCACAGTTTTCCTGAATGGAAAACGGCACAGTACGGTAATTGATAGTGCCTCAGGTGGATGAATCGATGAGTCGTGTTCGAATTCCAGTTCGGTCCGTTATAGTCAATTACACGAAAAAAAAAACCCTTGAGAAAGGTAAGAATTTATGATCATCTATTGGATAGTAACAGAACTTATTTGGTCCTGTTTTCTTGGGTAACACCTCTGACTTCAAAATATCTGACAATGGGTTATATAGTCTTGTCAAGCCGCAATTGGTCAAACGTAGTGATGAACGACTACAGTCCGGTGGAAATTATCAGAAAGGCAAGGCTTCATCCAACGGGAGATTTGAGAAGGACACGGACATGGAACACAATGTTCATGTTATCATTTCCAGTGCTGGATAGCGTTCGTTACCATTTTTCTTTTGTCATCTTTACAGTTTACACTTCGATAGTCTAGTCGTTTAGTTTCGTTAGGCATCACAAACTTCAAACGGATTTTCAACAGAGGCAGCATATATATGCAAGGGTGAATAATATATATGATCAAAAAACATTTGAAAAGAGAGGTACAATCATAAATCTCATATACTTTATAAGATAAAAAATAATACGTATCTTAATAGTATCCACTGTAACGGTAACAAACAAAAACAAGCCATGAATTCGTTGCTTCGTCTGCAATAAACTAACCTTTTCTGTTGGTTCATTGATTAATTTTTTTTCGCTAATATCAATTAATCAATGATCCGATCGATCCATCTAGCCAATCATAACGTTTAATATGAACTGAGCATCGAATGCAAAAGGATTTGCATTTTCCTCGTCAATAGCAGGTCGATAAGCAAATTTCATTCAATGCACAACATTGATTTTTATCCTCTTGCTTTTTTAAAGACATTAATTTGAATTTCTATACGGACCTTTTGAATTGCTGATAGTTAATTTCCTGAATTTTAATAAGGAAGAATTGTAAAGAAAGGGAATTTTATTAAAACCCATTCATGAGTCATAGTGTATTATCTTTCAAAATTTTAGTTATTAAAAATTGTAGCATCGACAACTATGTGCAGGTTTGAATCAATTGTTTCTTTTCTTTGTTTCTTTTTATATATTATTATAAGTTAGATATTTTAAATTAGATGGCGGCTGATTTTCCAAAAAAATCAATAATTATACTGACTATGAGAATTTTATTTCAATTGATATTATGGAATTAATTGGTATTAAATTTATGATCATTATGTTCTTTCTTTGTGGGATTTACTAGTTTGCAGAAGAAGTTGTAAAGTAGCAACAATCTTGTAACGTAAAAGTATAGCTAGTTTTCGTTGTCGTATAATTGAGGATGTCATGAAAATTCCTCAGGTATTATTATCATTATGTCTATTTTTATTAAACATACAAATTTTATGTCGGCTTTTTTAAAACTGTTATATGCGTCGCATCAATTTACATAACAAAACCCCCTTATTGCATTTTACAATCATAACTAATAACTCCTAATTACGTTTCATTAACGATGTCTGTTCGCGGAATAATTACCGGCTGCAAATTGGAAAAGGAAATGAAATGAGTTGGAACAAAACTCGAAAAACGTGAAATGATATCCCCCACAACCATTTGAAGATCACGAAATAAGAAAGAAAGTGAATATTTATGAAGTCTGTTGGCTTTTTTCTTTAATTTCTTCGTTTCTTATAGACTTCACCTCTGTTTTTCAAGGAATACAATATGCAGTGCTGAAATAAAATGATTCAATTTGCCTGGAAATAAATTCGCTTGAATATTACTTATATTGGCGGCTTTCCATATAAACAAATCAAATAATATATATATATATAAATAATATATATATATATATATATATATATATATATATATATATATATATATATATATATATATATATATATATGTATATATATATATATATATATATATATATATATATATATATATATATATATATATATATATATATATATATATATATATATATATATATATATATTGTTAAGATAATATGAATAAGATAATATCAAATTCATACCAGAGTTTTAGTAAATATGAAATGATTTCACTTACAAAAAACTTTTCAGAATATCTATCATGTTTTTATTATTTATTTCTCTTCTATGAACTATATCTCTTTATGACGTTGGCGATCATATTCCTTTGCGACATCCTTTTGTTATTTATCTCTTAGTATATTTTGAGTTTTCAGCATCTCTCCTGCCATTATTTATAAAATCTATGTAGTTTATTCATTACTTGTTTCTCCTCCTCTTACCTTCATTTTTCCTATGAACTGTACATTCTCCAAACCATCATTCCTCAATATGTCATAGAAGTTTCAACTGTCACTTTTTTATTTTAAGTCCATGCGTTTTTTTTTCATGTACTGTAATCTCAAAGATCTGATTACGAACAATTCATTTGGTGAATTATAATTCTACCTTAATTTAGTATATCTAGACTTATAGAGATGTCACATACTGTTAGATAAATATCGCGTGAAGAAAAGCTCGAGACAAATTTTCAGACACGGGATTTGGCATGTTAATGTTTCTGTAACGCCTGTTTGGCAATACGCCTGCGATTTCAAGCAAACTTTGACGAGCGTCTTCAGAGAAAGAAAGTATATTTTGTACATCTACGAAAGAGAAAGGACATCTCGCAATATAACCATATATATTTTCCACAAATAAAATTATTATTTTATGAGGATTAAACTTCATTAATGAAAAGGTTTCGAAATTATTTTTACAATTAATGCAGATCCCTATTTTGGAGAAGAGACCAGCTGTCTTACAAATCAGTTGTTACCTTCTTGGCTTTTGTTGCAAGTAGTTACTTTTTATGGGGTGAATTTCGTAGAAGAAAGCGCATACAATTTTGAGTTCACATTTGTTCTTCTCCTTAACTGGTATTCAAATCAAGCTAGATAATCTAATGTGGCCATCTATTACCCGCCGGCTGTAGTGGGTAAAGTGATATATTCGATATTTTACCAAGAGAATTTGTTTTAAATCAATAACCACGACTGGAATTTGAATTCAACATCTCAGTCATAACATCTGCGGCTAAAACCACTATGTTACAGCCATAAGCATTTTGTGGCCTATGCTAAAATATAATTATGGCTTCTGAATTAGACATAAGCAGCAGGAAACAATGTTTTAAAAAATACGGCAGACTACGAAAAATGATAGACAATCTACTCAAACAAAGCCATTAGAAAAGGGAATTAACTATAGGAGAAATAAAACCCATTGTTATCAGGAAAAAGGATAAATTGTGATGTAACTATTTGTAAAGTATTGGGAAACAGAAATTTAACACACTTGATTTCGTAATAATGGATGCCAGAAAATGTAAGACAGTAAACGGAAGAAGAATAGGAAAAGTGAAACGTTTTCCAGAAAATGGACACAGCATTAAGAAGAGATGAAAATGTTCTTAGAAACAAGGTAAAGAAATATTTACACTATTTATTTTGTTCGGATTTTGTCCTTGTCTTTGTTGCCATGTTTCGGTAGCTGCACGATCCGGCCTTTATCATGTGATTGGAATTTAGAAATGAAGCTTTTATTTCGTCCACTGGAGTAGATTCTTCTAGATCCACGTGCCATGCCTCTTCCGAATATCTCAGTTATCTTCCTTTAGCTCCGCCCTCCACGTATTTGTCACCTATTCAGTTGCCTGGCTTTGAACTCACAACTCTTTGGATCAAGTCATTAGATCCAACTGTCTGGTTATCTAATAGGCCATGTGTTTTTATCCACTTTATCCCGGTGGATAAAAACATTTTTTGGAGCCAGTGACTTGACGCAAATAGCTGTAAGTTCAATCCCTGGCTACAGCAGATTTGAACAAATAATTAGTGTGTTAAGTTAAAGGGTGGTAACGGATACTGAGACATCCGTATGTGGTATCGCATGGGGAACTAGAGCAATCTACTCTGATGGACGAAATGAAGGGTTCACTTGGAAATTCCTATCGCATGAATAAGGCCAAAGATGAGAACAGCAGTCGGAACAATGTAAATAATTACAATACCTGATCTCAGAAATGTAGACTGGAGGTAAAGAATGTGAAACTTTGATGTAATATCTAATCTCCTCTGTAATAGTCACATGAAGTGAGAAAGGTGTAGATCTCCCGACGAATGTTATAAATCCCATACTCAGAACAAATGAACAGGAAGGAATCTTTAAGAAAAATAGATAAATAAATTTACAAAGGAAAGGATAATTATAATCAGAAAGAGGCAGATGAATATTTTCGAACAAATAATGAACAAAGTCGGTCTGGATAATCTCTCACTCACAACCCGTATTGAAGCAAGAATAGGAGAAAGCAATAAATAAGAGACGTAAAGATTTGGGCTAAACTGATAGCAGACAGGCAAAAAGAGAGATGTTAAATAATAAAATGTTACTTAGAACAGAAATATAGAATAATTATGGGAGAGACATTATCATCCCCCTTTTGGACAAAATGACATATAAAATGCGAGAAGACATGCCATGGATTTGTTATCGTGTCGACAAAACACTTAGATGGAAACCGAATATTGATGTTAACCACGGTAATTACGAAGAGTGAAAGAAGATAACATTTTTATTTTAATTTGAATGTAACTCTTAACGCCATCGTCTATTATCGGCTGAAATCCACTTAGCATAAAACGGATTTAAATTATTTCCTTTAAACGAATCATAAATTGATGTGAGTTTTGCGATCTCCCAAATTTGAATTCAGATCTAGAAAGTTAAAATGGCTGAACTTATTTGCCGATATACTCGAACACATGCTTAACCTATTGATGTTAATTAAGAGACCTCGCCAAAATTGGTGACGCTGGCAACTATCAAAGAGAAATTCTCTATCACAACTTAAAACCTAAAACGTCAAATCTACAACACCAGTCCAGCGTGTCTAAATATAAAATCATTGTAAATCTGGAAATCTATACGGTTGTAATGCTCCTATAAACACATACTTCTGATTAATAATGTTCCAAGAAAATCACTAGAACAAAATGTTAGTGAAAAAAGATTCATCACATGGATGAATCTTATATATAAAATAAAGTGCATGTGTGTTTGTGCATGTGTGTCCCAACAATTTTTCCGCTCCTTCTCTTCCGATTTCAATGATTCATAGTTCATTCAAAAGCCCGATAAAAGTTAGGAGCAGGGAACGAATTTCCTTGAGCTTAGATTCAGTGTTACCAGATTATGCGAGGTTAAATTATATATTAATACATCATACTAGATATTATCATTGTTTTTATGGTGTAAGTTGAGTAACTCTTACTTTCATTTTGTATCCAAAATTGCAGTGCACGTTTTATTAAAACCTTTTTAAAAGCCGCCCTATCGGGCGCCAATTAAGCTAGATCTTTTGAGGCATCAATAAACTACAGAATAATTCAAAATTGATCGCTGCATTTAAGTATTAACTTAATGTGTAAGCTTATCTTTTGAAAGTCCAACGATAATTCATCTGCTGCAACTTAATTTAAAGACGATTTGATATAGGTAGATCAAATAATTAGGTTTATTTCATAGATGACAGAACAGTATAGAATTTTTATGAGAAAATTTATATAGTACAAAGATGGGAAAATAGAAATTAGAATTAGTTATACATTCAAAATTTGACGCGTTAGAGAAAATTAATAGCTAATTAAGTAAAACCTATATTATGGAATCCATATGAAGAAATGCGAAATTGGAGCTCAGTTCTCCCACGAAATATGAGATTAAAAAGTCCCAGCTCTACTTTATAGCAATTTAGTATTTACTCGACCGTCGCTTGCGCTAGCCTCGGTGCGAGAAGCGATCCCTCTCTCTGTTGCAATGTTAGAACGCGACATCGGGCAGCTGTTCCCTAGGTCTAGGCATCTGGCAGTAGAATATTTCTCATGCGAATCTGTACTTCGTCGGAGCTGCTCCCTGTGCACACTCTGCACAAAGACAGAGACGGAACTGATAGATGATAAATAGGATGTTACAAAGTTCTCAAGAGAGTAATTTGCATTTAATCACCCCCAAGTGGTCAGGATGTAACACAAGGTTTGTTTTAATGTTGTGGGATCGAGCCTGTATACCAGGGCTAGGACGAAAAATTGCCGAGCCCAGGCAACCGACGGTTGCGCTGACCGCGGTGTGAGCACCGATCCTTCGTTCTGGTTTCAATGAGAGAGCGCGGCGTCGGGCAGCTGTTACCTAAGGCTGGGCTCCTTTCAGTATAATTTTCATTAGTTTCGACACAGTCCGTTGACAGAACCGACCCTGAGAGCACTCTTCCCCCAAACAGAGACGCAACTGTGTCATGATATATATAGGGTGTTACAAACTACTCGAGAAAGCAATTTTCACGGTGTTTACACGTTTCCCCACGTGGATGAGATGTGACACAAGGTCTTTTTAAGGCTGGGATGGGTACGCATACACACGGGCATCGGACAAAAATTTCCCACAGCCCCCGCAACCGTCAGTTGCTGTGGCCTCGGCGCGAGCACTGATCCCTCCCTCTTGTGCAATTGGATGCCGCGGCATCTGGCAGCTGTTCCCCAGGGCTGGGCACCTCTCAGTATTATTTTCTCAGTTGTTTCTCTGTCCTGGGACAGAGAAGCCCCTGATCGCACTCTGCCCAAATACAGAGACGCAATTGAGAGATGATAAGCCTGCGTTAAAAATCACTTCCATGAGGAATTTTCGCGCTGAAACTCAACTTATGTATTATATATTATCTACTTCTAGACAATATGACACGTCACGTTTAACTAATTTGCATAATGATTTTTAAAAAAATGTTTGTTTCATTAATTATCTATTCTTCCTTACTGTTCTTTCATTCAGCGATTCTTTTGATTTCTATATAAAAAAATTGTTTCCGTTTAGGAATATCGTCTTATATAGTACAGAAAAATCTTTGAAATTTGCATTTGCTTGGCCTTCAACAAGTTGGCATCTATTTGTAAAACTTTCCTGGTGTGGGTGCCAAAATTGGGACCACAGAAGTAAAACACGGAACACGGATTAGAAGTAAGAATGATATATTAACAACAGGTTACAGAGATAGTGTAAGCGGAGCTTACTATATGTTAGTGTCCAATACTGTTAGTCGTATGCGGCTGTCACTGTCTCTCTGTGTCTCAGTCGAGTGTTGTGTCGCATACTTAATATAGACCTGGAAGAGTCTGTTGTGTAGGTAGTTCCGGTCTCACAATATTTCCTTAAACAAGCCAATTTATGAATTAAATATTCATTTAATTTTCTTAAATAATGAATAAAATGGTCTGTATTCAACAGTTTATCATTGCAAAATTCGGTCGTAGTGATTGGTTAAAGAACTCTCATCCGAACTTATACAAGGTACCCAAACGTTTAAAACAAGATCGTAACATTCAACGCCTCGAAAAACAACGTAGTTACGCTCCAGCATCGCTGATCTGACCACGAACTACCACCAATCAAGATGAACGGTTATTCTCTCGATGAAACAACGTTACTTGAAAGATTGGTGGACCTCAACTTCACATCCGCGCTCTAGTAGAACTCGTATGTACAATCTGTTTCTAAGGATGCAGTTAAAACGGCTAGTGCCCCCTACCCATCCAATAAAGACCTGACTTCTCGTGCTATCCTCTGCCTTTACAAGAGCAAGATGATGCCAAAAATATAGCACTGTTGTCACATTTGGGCAAGAGCTGCCAAAGCCTTACTCTACAGTCTTAATAGAGTTTAAAAGCATCTCCGAGCATATGTGGGTGATGAATTATTGTCCACACTTCAACCCGACTCCCAGGGGCGTGATATGGCAAGCGTCTCGCTGCTCTACCGCTACTTCCATAGAATGTACTCGGACAATATACATTCTTTAGTCCCAACAACGCTAACCTTCATGGCATGAACACAACATGCCACTTATATATTAGCACACCACCAGCATTCCCGACATATCCCATTTAAGAATTCTAAATTTTCGCTTGAGGATGAAACAAGGTATGATACTCTAACTCAATCTAACTGAGGTTTCGGCTCTCGTAGCGAAGGAGTCATATTTTTTTACATTAATTATATATATATATATATATATATATATATATATATTAATGGTAGGATATATGACATTGCACACACTCGCACACACACACACACACACACACACACACACATATATATATATATATATATATATATATATATATATATATATATATATATATATATAGATACACCTAGTGAGCCAGACAAACCTGTTTAGGTTTCACCTAAACGGATCGTCAGGGAAAGGTTGGCCAACCTTTCCTGACGATCTGTTTAGGTGAAAACCTAGGTAGGTTTGTCAACTCACTAAATGTATCTATTTTGCTCTACGATTGTATTGAGCTCTTTTGTTAGTTAGTTGTTACTCGTATCGGGGTTTTTCTTTGGGCTTCAGACCTGCATCTGTGCGATTTTTGTCGGCAGAAGTTTATGTTTGTAGCTCTTTCTTTTTTAAAACCTTTTTTTCCCTCGAAATTGATTTGATTAACAAATCAAAAATTCGAGGGTTTTTCGAAAACTAGTCTAGTTATTTATATATATATATATATATATATATATATATATATATATATATATATATATATATATATGCAAAGTCACCCCTACCCTAAAATCATTATCCAACGTTCATACTAGTAGGGTATTTTGTTTTGCCTTTGAGACACTCACTAGCTCCACCTCACACCAACCTCCCACCAAAGCGCCATTTTTTTTTATTCCTTGACCAGTTTTTGGTCAAGAACTCACCCAAAGAAATATATTAATATTGTTTTCGATAATCTCTTTCTCTTTAACTTTTTTATTCTTTTAACAGGCTCATTCTCATAGTTTTATTTCTTTATTTTTATGTAAAAATCTGTGTTATTTTTCTCTATATTTCTGAGTTAATATCTTTAAGTTTTTGTCTTAAACCTTGCTTTAACGTAAATATGCACGTACATATACTTGCACATACGTATATATATTTACGTAAATATATTTTATTCTCAAGCGTTTTAAATACAATAATCAAACTTATGAAACAGCTACAAGTGTATATTAGTTAATATACATAATATCCAACGTCGATAGCACGACGCGGACTTTCGTGAAGTTATTGGAATTTTTTCTTGAAGACTTCAAGACCTGCAAGAGACTCCGAGTCGTGCTATCGACGTCGGATATATATATATTCACTCATATATATATATATATATATATATATATATATATATATATATATATATATATATATATTTTAAGTTGTGCTATATATATGGGATAAGTGTTCACTATCAGACATAGAGCGTATGTAAATATAAATATAAAAGTCAACATTCAGTCAACACTCAGAGGGGACAGACTCTTTCATGCTAGACGCAATTGACAAACCGCTAGTGTTGAATTATTCGTCGACTATTTATATATATATGGGTCACTGGTGCATTATGTGCAATCTATTCTGGCGGTTATTTTTGCGGGAGTGCCTTGTTTGAATATTTATTTATTTATTTGGGTTAATTCATTTTAATTATTTTTCATTTTCATTTTGTATTATTTATTCTTTTCGGAATTTTGTTTTTAACGTAGTATATATATATATATATATATATATATATATATATATATATATATATATATATGTGTGTGTGTGTGTGTGTGTGTGTGTGTGTGTGTGTGTGTGTGTGTGTGTATGTGTACTGTTTAAATTTACATTTAAATAAATGTTAATTGCCGCTCGCATTATATTGAATCAAAGATTTTCTGACGCTTTCGAAAGAGAGGATCTTGGAACTTATTCAAAGTTAAAACATTATAAGTCACCCACCCGTTCTTAATCTTTAATCCTGATATCATTGTAAACTGATACTTATGTATTCTCTGAACATCAGTCAATTCACACCTTGTGTCTGCGACAGGGTAATTACATTTTAATTCTCTCTCCCCCTCTCTCCCCCTCTCTCTAATAGAATAATTAACTTCCGTCCGTATAGTATCAGCCTAATGAATATACTCCTGATACAAAACAAATGGAGTTAATGGATGGACATGCACCCATGAGCAACCTTCTTCACCCATCTTCTTCCAATATGTTTCTTATTCTTCATGTATATGAGCGAGCTTGCCTTGGTGTCCTAGATTCTCTGACCGGTAAAAAGTTTTCTACACAAGAAGCAGTTCTGTTGCCCTGACATCTAGGATGATTAGACACATGCACTCGCATCTGAATCGTTCCAGGTTTATTTACTCAATCATTAAAGCGTGCAGGAGATAAACGTTATTTTCTCGGGGGGCGGGGGGGTCAGGAATACAGACCTTTGAGTAACTTGGTAGGAAGCTATCCTATCAGCAGTTGTATAATATTGGGTCTATTTTTGCTTTTCTGAACCGTGCTGTAGTCTCCGGTGAGGCCTCTCGATCACATGTTGGGAACTCTTAGAACAGTATCTCCTGGCGACTCAACACATGTTATTTATGCGTGCATCATTAATGGGTGCCGTTTTCAGTGCCTACTAATTACTCACCAAACCAACGAAAACTAACATAGAAGCAATATATACTGAAAACGAACAAAAGTAGCAAACCCAGCCTAAAACATTAGACCCCAGTTATAGCATCTCTAACATAAATGAAGTGGTTTACGTTCCAAATTTTCAAAAGTGGAACTCCATTCTCTAGCATAAACCTGACTTTCGTTTCCTGTCTGAAACGTGTACCAATGCCTTAATACCATTGCAGGAGCTCTTAAACCTGGTCTACTCACAAATTATATCAAAATACAGACGCCTAAATCGCCACGGGCTCGGTGCATACATCAAGGACGCTTTTCCGTGTAGCAGAGACAAAAAAAAAACAAAGGAGGAGACAGACCTTCCGTATGTGTTTCCGCCTAATACATTTGTCTTTTTCCTGTATTGTCATCAAGATGAAGGGTCGGTAATCTTCGATCGAATATCAGAGAGGATTAACATATCCTCAACTTATATCCTTCGACCAATTTTCATATATGCGGTGACTTCAATTTTCAAGACAATATGTGGTTTTCCACTCTAACAAATCCTATGATAAAGGCAGATATTGTAGAGATTTCTTCAACGAATAAAAAGTAAGCTAGATCATTGAAAAACCCAGTTGACTCCCGAATGCGACGGGTCAACCGGCGAAACACCTCGATCGTTTTTCTGACAGCCTGCCCTGACAAATTCTCA
This sequence comes from Acanthosepion pharaonis, assembly GCA_903632075.3. NCBI lineage: Eukaryota > Metazoa > Mollusca > Cephalopoda > Sepiida > Sepiidae > Acanthosepion > Acanthosepion pharaonis. Next base: position 396,457 of record CAHIKZ030004661.1, read on the forward strand.
GCAAACCCGATTGTTACGCCCGAGTCTTCCCTTGTCAGTGTCTAGATTGTTTCCAATCCAATGGAATACCTTGATTTAACGTTCCATAGAACGGTTTTTCGTTATGCGGAGGCAGTGAAGGTTAGCTTTCAATCCTATATGACGGGACCTCCTCTCTTAATCTTATTCAAACATGCTGCCCTAATATCGGAATGGATATTTTTCTGGAATGGAGTGATTTATGCCCCAGAAAATCTTCCAGCAAAAACCAAACAGTCAGCTCTGGTTCCTCATTCGATTTACTGCAGACTTAGCTGAAAGGAATCACTAGTTCGAAATCTATCGCAAGGAGCGATGTTACCTGACCTTTACACTTAAAGCCACCGACAGAAAGTCTTGAAAAACTCAAAATGCAGCTAAACGCGATGTCGCGATCTGTCAATGACAAGGTTTAAAAGAATCAAATTGGATCTTGTGAATTCTGGAAGATCACCAATCACAAAAGCAAAGCTACAGCTCCCACTATTATATATGGCCCCGAGGCCATATTATGCGTGACAGATAAGGCGAAGCTCTTCTCCTTGTTGTTTGCCTCGAACTCAAATAAAATCCCTTTTCCAACTTCTAACGTCTCCCTGAGCACAATCTCAGTAAGATACTCTTCTCCCCGATGGTTTTCTGCGATTTTACGTGATTTTCCGATGGATTTTTTGTCCAATTTTTTGTAAAGTTACTCATGAAAGGAAAATAATTGTTTATACGGAAAGTAATGAGCTACATACATCAAATTGTCTTTCAATTAAGTGACGGTAGAAAAATTATCTTCGAAATTTTAAAAGGTACGCTTAAATAAAATAAAAGCAGTGAACAATTTTGAGTTCTCTTTTGTTGCCTATGGCATCTACTCCTACCTACCTATTTTGATGGGGACACAATCAAGAGACATCTGAATGAGCTAGCTTAAATGCTGCCCGATATAGTTTGGTAAGTGTCTACTTATTTTCATACTTCGCTTTATGTATAATTTATTATTCATCATGCTCACTTGATGTGAGAAAATGGTCATTATCTCTTGGGACAGTTCATGCGAATATCTAGCTTGAAAATTTTCCTTTTTGATTCAAAGTTAAGTCTGAGTCCTTTGTCTGACTGCCGGTTTGTATGATTTAGTTTTGCGATTGTCTCGTTTTAGCTTATAGTATATTTCCTGTTTTCATCTGCGAGAACGAAGACGTTAGTTTAAGTTTTCAATACTCGTTTATGTTCTCCTTGCGTTTTTCTTTTTTTTTCTTACATTCATCTATGTTGTGATAGAAAATATATATATATATATATATATATATATATATATATATATATATATATATATAAGCATTTCACCAGCAAGGCGGGAAGCTACTAGGACGCAAGGGGTTGCAGAAAGATCAGATAGGAGTGATAGAAGAAAGGATGAGGGTAGTGGATAGATCAAGGCAACTGGAGATGTCGATTGACATTACACTTGAATAGCTGGAGATTATAGCTCACAGGGAATCATGAGAAGGGAAGGGAGTTCCACAGGCGAGAGGTGCGAGACATGAAGCTATTGGAGTAGAAGAGACGGCTACATTTAGGAGTTTCGACAGTGAAGGGGTGGGAGCGGGATGCCAGCCTCGTAGGGCACTGGAACTCATGACGTCTGGGAACCAGCGAATGCAGCTCCTAGGAGCAATTTCAATGAAAGTATTTGTAGAACAGACAGAGGGAGGCGACCGCGGGTCTGTGAGTAAGTGACTGTAGACGAGACGCCAGGGCAGGGCCAACAAAATTGCATATCCGTCTCTGGAGCCTATCAAGAACCCCGAGGCAAACAGAAGGGGCACCAGACCATATATGGCAGCAATACTCCATGCAAGGGCGAATTTGTGGATTTGTATATCTGGGTATATATATATATATATATATATATATATATATATATATATATATATATATATATATATATGTGTGTGTGTGTGTGTGTGTGTATGTGTGTGTGTGTGAGTGTGTGCGTGTGTGTAAATATTTCATTCTGTTCGGTAGGTCCTAACCTAATTATATGCTTCATTTTACTATTCCCGCCCTTTTCTTCAATATCACTTCTTTTTTGGGTAGTGGGGGGTTGTTATATTCCAAATTTCAAATATTTTTACATATAATTTCGTTACATGGGGAATAATTGATATTTGATATTTCCCACTTCCAAGATTTGACGTAAATGCAGCGAGAATTCATTGCATCTTTACAGGCGCTGAATATATTTACATTGTTTACAATTTCTCATATATTTGCGTGGAATACTGGCCCATATGAATGACATAATGTTTGTAAAAAATATACCAGTATCGGATAGAGAGCGTTGATAAATATATAATTTCAATATACAATCTAATGGACAGTAAAGTAAATAGTATGAAATATTATCCGTAAACGAAATAACTGGAATGAACGTTTTTCCTCTTCTTCCATGGTCCACTCCACTAACTGATACATGGAGACAATGCACGAGGTAGCGACAAATTAAAGCAGGATATCTTGGGATTAGAAAATGACAGACAACATACAGTATTCACCTCATTAAATACTCACACGCAAACTCTCACTTTCACACACACACACAGACGCACAAACACACTCTTTCTGTTTTATGTAGTTATAATCATGTTATCCGTTTCCATAAAATGAAATAATCGGAATTAATTGACCAAGCAGCCATTACTGTTGTTGAATAATATTTTAAGGGAAATAGGTTTCACCTTTATCACTCTGCATGTGAATTCATTTGTACAAAATTTTACCTGCCACTGAAGGTGACTCTGGCACTTGGAGAATTGTGTGTCTGAATTTCATACTTGCGATTTCATATTCTGCTATGGGAACAGAAAAGAAATGAAATTAAGAATATAGATAGAGTAATTGATAGGCTTGAAAAAAGAATGCAAGTGTGTTGTATTATTAATAATGTAGAGTGATAAACCTTAACAAGTACACACACTTTTATAGATCTTTCCCTTACACATGGTTGCTTCCCTTTTCACATTTTATTGAAATAAGTGTTAAACGTCAACATTTTGATGTCATTATTTTTTCCTTCGAGTTTCACGGGACATTTACTTTCTCTCTTGCTTTTGTTGAATGTCCTCAAGTGATGTTATTTCTGTCATGTGGCACTTTTCATTGATAATGATTCTGTAGCGCCAGTCCGAAATGTTCAATAAGTTATTGCTTCACCGACATCCCCAAGCTACACTCACTCAATCCCGATTTTAAACATTTATCTTAGAAAACGGTTCTAGAAAACTGACAGTTAAGAAATATATGTACTGGTTTAGCTATGCATGACATGAAGGTGGAGTGGAAGTAAACTCCCAATTAAAAGTTATTAATATCTTTTTTGATATCCCTTTATATTTCTGAGATGAGGAATTATGTACATTATTATCCGAATCTTTGACGCCATGTTTATCACAGCGTTTCGGCCGTAGTACGCTCCAGCCTTATTCACGTAGTTGGAATGTCGAATTGGAACCTTTATTTCGCTCACTGGGGTAGACTGTTCTAGTTCCAAGTGCTATGTCTAATAGATGTCAGTTATCTGCTGTTAATTCCCCTCTCAAATTTCTCTACCGTCTGAACCATGTATTGAACTCACACACTTTTGCGTCCTGTCACTGGATCTAACTAATGCTTTTATCCACTGTGCTATGCAACCTTGAGGAAATCTGTGTATGAATTTCTGGGTATTATAAACCTAATGTCTTAAGCAACCATTTTTATCAGAGGTCATATTGCAATTTTTGTTGTTATTATCACTTTTCACAGGCATTCCTTATTACTGGTTCCCATATTGTATTCATTTCTATGCTTGGTCGGCACAGAAGATTTTTATGGCCTAGCATATGTGCTGATCCCTTAAGTTCACGAATTTTCCAATGATGTTCTTTGCCTATGATTTCAACTTGATCCCACAGAGGGCGGGGATCTCCCTTTTCTCTCCATATGTGGTCAGCCACGACTGATTTTTCCATTTCCCCCCCGTGTTACGGCTTTCTGGTGTTCTTGAAGCCTTAATTTAAGGGGGCGGAATGTTTCCCCTAAATATTTCTTTCCGCAGCTTCACGGGATTGAGTACATACAGTCTTTAGTCATGTTCTCCTCTAAACATGGCGACAAAGATGAGGACAATATTACGAATAATATAAATATTGTATCTTTATTAATTATTAATCGATTTTCGTGAAATATGTTTTATTTTGAACATTATCATGTTAGCCGTACAGATGAGTGTTAAAATGCTACATTTTGCATATTTGCTTACAATATGGATATAGTTGTTTTTTTTTTTGTTTTTTTGTTTTTTTTGTCTTTCTTTTTGTTTTGTTTTGTTTAGAGGCATATCAAATTCTGTGGGTTATTTAATCCGAAACTAAATATTTTGCATGCAATTGTATGATATAACTATAGTCTTTATTTTATACGTTCAGAGTTAACGTAGGTTGGGTAGATATATAGTTTCTAGATAAAATGTAATATTGATATTTCTATTATAAAAATGTACTGTTGATTTTTTGGGGTGTTCAATATTTGCATAGTTGGGAACCTAACAGGTGGTACCACACCTGGTTTATATGGACACAGGAACATCAAAAGTTAAGCGGTGGTTCCACTATCATCCAGGCTTCCACCGAGAGGCCTTGATTTCGGATGTATTTTATCGTCAGGCCCAGGATAAACTGAATGTTGAAATACGACTGATTCTATATGTATTCAGTACAAATCCAATAACCATAATCTTGGAATGACGTTTTCTGATGCTTTTGGTATCTACCGACGCGCGACGTTCTTGAACACTGCGCCACAATATGTACGCTTTAAGTCAAATGTTTGGGAGATTTTTCGAAAATATGAACATTAAATATATAGGTGGGTAAGTCAAAAATGTTTGGAATTTACTTCGTATAGAAGAAGTAATTTCCTGCATGTGTGAGTATCATGAAATTACATAAAACATTGGCATCTGTAAACATTTTTACTGTTCTCAATAAAATTTTGTTGATTCTTTTTCACACAGAAAAAAATTATCTGCTGATTCAGCTTCTGAGACTGCTTTTAAAATTACTGTTTTTATAATTTCCTTTCAAAATTTGACTTTGATGTTCAATAATACCCAATTGCTTTGGTGCAATTGTTTATAAGTAAATTAGATACTTATAGAAGCAATCGATTTATCGTTTTTAGTTTTTGATCTTATAATGCAAGCATGGGAATAAACTGTATGACAGATTTAGATATAGAAATATATATTCCAGCAGTAAGAAGACAGAACATGTAATAAAACATGTAATACGAAAAAATACCTTCCACTTACAGATAATAAACAGGGGATCATCATCTACACTGTCCGATATTAATTGACGACGTCGGCAAATTTAGACAAATTATTTACGGTGGACGAGAATTGGTCTCAAGTTTCATTGGTGGTAGAATTATTCACGTGATTTCATTATGAGTGTACGAGAATTGGTCTGATAGTTTTAGTTATGTTGTATGAGATTTAGTCACTTACTCTCATTCGGGGTGTACGATATATATATATATATATATATATATATATATGTATGTGTGTGTGTGTGTGTGTGTGTGTGTGTGTGTGTTTTGCGTGCGTATATATATAAAGGGTGTCCTGCCCTCCCTAAACTGTATAATTACTGCCCCAAGGAATCCTGTTTTCCTGACTGCTGGAAGTCCTCATCCATTGTTCCTGTGTTTAAGAACTCTGGAGACCCCTCTGACCCCTATAATTACCGTTCTATTAGTCTCCTACCCCTCTTCGGCAAAGTCTTCGAAGCCCTTAATCAATGCCGAAGTGGTTAACCACCTTACATCCCATGATCTGCTCTCAGACAAGCAATATGGTTTCCGCTACGCCCGATCTACTGCTGATGTGCTTACGGCCATCACTGAAACCGTCTACCAAGCCATTCAAAATAACGGTGAGGCTCGTGCTGTGGCCATAGACATCTCAAAGCGTTTAATAGGGTTTGGCATGCCGGCCTTCTTCGTAAGCTCCAGGGTTTATGGTATTACTGGTCGACTGTTTGATCTAATACAATCAGTCCTGTCAAATCGAGAATTGAAGGTCGTTCACAACGGATTCTCCTCCAGTTCCTATCCCACGAATGCAGGTGTTCCCCAAGGCTCCATCCTTGGCCCCACTCTTTTCCTTATTTTTCATCAATTACCTTCCTGACGCCATTGATTCCCTAGTTGGCATCTACGCGGACGACACCACAATTTACTCCTGCCTCAAAAACAAATCTAGTGTCGGCGACAAAACTAACCTGGCCGTGCGTCTTGAAATGGACCTCCAATCGGTTGTTAACTGGGGCAAGAATTGGCTGGTCAACTTTAACGCCTCAAAAACTTAACTACTCTCCATTAACCACCATAGAGATCCTTCCCTGCCCCCCCCCATTAAAATGTCTCATAGTCAACTTCCTGAGAGCAACTCCCTGCGTCAGATCGGTCTCACGTTGACTGCTGACCTGAGATGGAACAAATACATTGAGTCAATTGCTTCTTCCACCGCGAGGAAAGTTGGCTCTCTGTGCTGCGCCAGGAAATTTTTCTCCCCTGAATCGATACTTCATATATACAAAACAACCATTCTCCCATGCATGGAGTATTGCTGCCATATATGGTAGGGGGAACCTTCTCCTTAACTCGGAGTTCTTGACAAGATCCAGAGACGGACATGTAATGTACTTGGCCCTAATCTGGCTTCTTGTCTGCAGTCACTCTCTCACAGACGCGCCGTCGCCTCTCTCTGTCTTTTCTACAAATACTTTCATGGTAATTGCTCCGATGAGCTGCTTTCACTGGTTCCCAGACTCCATGAATTCAAGCGCCCTCAGAGGCTGGCATCGCGCTCCCACCCTTACATTATAGAAATTTTTAAATGTAGCCGTCTCTTCTACTCCAATAGCTTCATACCTCGCACCTCTCGCCTGTGGAACACCCTTCCCAATTACTGTTTCCCTGAAAGCTATAATCTCCAACTATTCAAATGTAATGTCAATCGACACCTCCATTTACCTTGATCTACCCACTATCCTTCTCGCCATCCTTTCTTCTATCACTCCTATCCGCTCTCGCTACAAATCTTCCGCAACCCCCTGCATCCTAATGTCTTCACGCCTTGCTCGGGGCGTAAAAAATATATATATATATATATATATATATATATATATTATAATTATTTAAAAAAAAATTAATTAAAAAAAAAAAAGAACAATGAAAACAATTAAAAAAAAAAAAATTAAGCCCTACTTCTCTATGGAGCACTGTTTTCTAAATATAAAAACAAAAATAGTAAAGAACTCAGGATTATTTACCTAACGTGCTCTTTCTTATTTTTCTACATACCTGCGCGCACGCGCGTGCACACACACACACACGCACACACACACACACACACAGATATATTCAGGATATATAGTTATTGTATTGAGGGAGACGAAGAGAGAGATAAAGAGAAGCTTTGTTTCAAAATTACGAACATGTAACCTCTAAATGAAAATGCAACATTGTGTAGTGTATACCGAATTAAATCGGTCAACTCAAAACTTAAAGTCTACTGAGAATAAACCGTAGGGACTTCACCCTTACACCCGCCACCGCTACATCACCTTTACATGTTCATAAGTTTAAATCTTTCTCTTTTTCGCTCTCTCCCTCTACCTCAATGCAATATCTGTATATGTTGAATATGAGCTGGAGTATTTTTTTCCATTTAAATTTGGTTTGTAGGTCTGAAAGATTGAAGGCTATTTTTTATAGCTTTCATTAAATAATGATTATTATCTATGACATTTTAAATGTTTGATATTCATTAATTATTAATTTTGCTCTGTCTCGCACATAGAGCTATCCTTCGATCTTTATCCACTTGGAAATGTCATGCCAATTACCAATTTAATTTATTTTATATATATATATATATATATATATATATATATATATATATATATATGAGACGTCTAAAACGGCTTTCCGTTTTTTTGACGTTGAAACAAAAATGGACAATTTTGTAGTAGCGGATATGTGCATGTGCTAATGTAATACTGCATAATATAAATACATATTTACGTAGGTATCTCCACGAAATTGCAAAAAAATAGAGCATAGTCTGATGAAAAAGACGCCAAAATTTACGAAAACAAAATTTTATCGTCAAAATGCTTATATTTTTATGAAGAGGATAGTCCAAATTTTTTTAATTATTTTTCAAAATTTTTCCATCTTTTTTAGAATATTCTAAATTTTGATTTAAAAACCTTGTTTATCTTTTTTTGCAAAAGGGATACTAAATAACATAGATAATTTTAGCGCGTTTTTTTGGTATTTATACCTATTAATTTGGAAAATCTTGTAAAAATAAAAATAATTGTCAGATGTTAATGAAACTTTCAGAAAATATTCACAGATGATCGAAATTATTATGAATATGTTTTTTTTATTAAAGTCATGGCAGAAATTTTTTTTTTTTTTTTTTTATTAACAACCCCATATATAATTTTATGAAAAACTCAAAAATTCCATACCATCGGTTTTAGTGATTACAATATTTAAAGCACAAAGGCTTTGAAGAATGTAAATCATGTTTTTTTTTTTTCTTTTAATGAACCCATTACCTGAAAATCAGCTCTGAATTGTAACATACAAAAGTAACAAAACTCAATAAAAACAAATATACTATTTAATTTCAAACGCTTTTATTTGTTTTATTTGTTCGTATGAATATGGACAATATTTTCTGAAAGCAAAAAAATTTTTTCAATGAAAATTGAATTTTTAATACAATTATTTTTCATTTCTTTAATTTTAAATCGAAATTTTAACACTTTTTTCATTAAATTTTTTAAAAAATTATAAAATAAATAACAGCACCATCAACCTTTGTACTTCTCTTTCTTAGCTCGTCATTGTCTAGGGATTTGAAAATTGTATAATTTGGACCCATCCATGACACCCACTAATGAAAAAAATGTAATTATGTTTTGATAAAAAGCGCTTAAATGGGTTGTCATTAAAAAGTACGGAAGGTCACGTGGCTTGAGTGTAAGCGTAGATTTCATTATTTAGTATTTATTATCTCTAGTGTTACGTGTTGATAATTGTAACAAAGGAAAAAAAAAAATGATTTACCACAACACAAAGCTAAATCACAAACAAATATTTAATTTACTAAAACAGAACAAAACATACAGGATAAACAATTGTAGCCTACAAAACAGAAAACACAGAGTTACTGGCGAAGTGTTACGAGGGAGAAGGAAAGGAAGCAAATATCTTTTAGGGCGAGTGAAGTAATCTAAGTGCTATATTTGGAAATCCACAAAGGTGTGTAAATAAATATTAATTTTTAGTTTGGTCAATGAAAATTAGTCAAAATTCTATTTACCAACTTTGTTCCATGAAATTCTCTTTTGGGTTTTGGTTGGTAACCAACTTTTTATAGAGATTCTTTCGGCTGGATATAATAGTCCTTGAATCAAAAGCCGGAGTTGATACTGACAGCACTGACAACCCTTTTCCAAAATCCCATTTTTATAGGGGCTAACACATAATTTGCATATTTCTAGATTTTTCTCGAATATACTAGAATGATCTAGAATCTTCCAAACATTCTATTTCTAATTTCTCTATTTTACAACTACTTCATGAATGAAAATTTTTTGTAATAACAAGTAGAACTCAAAGGAATCCTTATTATAGAAATGCATCCTCGTAACAATAGATAGTATCAACAAAGTTATGTTTTAAGTTCCAGTAATAATAAAATAACAAAATAAAAGAAATTGGAATGCTAATTTTTTGTTTTTTATTATCTACTAATTACGGGGTAGTACATAAGCTGATTCACAAAAAACAAAAAAACGTTACGTCACGTATGACCATCTGTATGATAACGCGAATCTCACGTGAGCTGTCGATATGTGATGACAGGTATCACTTGTCACTCGAGAAATGACAACACAGTTCAGATCGCTTACTTTTTATTTCGAACAATTTTTTATTCGAAAAAGTAAGTAAAAGCTTCTTTCAAAATATTTTAACTAATCTTTAAATTTGCTAATTTTAGTCAAATAAATTTTGAAAAACGTAGAATTGTTTTTTAGTATAATTATACAAAAATAAACGAGGATTTTAACTTGTTTACAAAATTAGAAAAAAATGGCTGATAGCTACTTTTTTTAAGTAATTTTGATGACAGAAATAAACAACATTTTTAAATAAAATTTCGGACCTGATAAGAATGAGTAAAAAATTTTTAAAAATAATCAAAAAATACTTTGGTGTTTCTTCTTAAGAATGATATATATATTTAAGCCGATAAAAATTTATTACATCGTTTTTTTTCATGCTATATGTTTTTTGTAGCAATTTCGTGGAGGTACCTATAAATTTACGGCACCATTTTATGATTTTAGGACTATTTTTAAATTAATATTTTGAACGCTGTAATCTTACTGTTCATTCTCCTACACACACACACACACACACACACATATATATATATATATATATATATATATATATATATATATATATATATATATGAGCATTTAATTAAATAGGTGGGTAAGTCAAGAATCATCCGCACTTTCGACATTGCATAACTTTACATAAGTGTGCGTATAATTTTTGAATTTCCTTCATTTCAGAGAGAGAGAGAGAGAGAGAGAAAGAAAGAAAGAAAGAAAGAAAGAAAGAAAGAAAGAAAGAAAGAGAGCAAGAGGTATGCATATATATTTGCATATTAACTTATTATAAAAGCAAATGCCACTATCTCCATCATTTTTTCATATAAAATATACGTAACACCTCGACTCATCTTATCCCAATGCAATTTTCGAAAGTATTATGAGTTTTGAATATTTTTTATCATCATTTTATTGTCAGCAGGATATAAACTCGACAACATTGTCATAACTATATGAAAATAATATCTATTCAATATTGAGTCAAGGCTTTAGTTTCTATTCTTACACCAGAATCGACAGTATCATCGATTTTCTGTTGAATTCATTTGCCTATCGATATATTTTTCACAGTAATCAATGTTCTTGTCCTTTCATTAAAATACATTTTTTCTTCTGTCGGGCTATATTCCTCTAATTAGAAATTCCCGATGACAGCACATTTAATGGTTTTCTTTTTCTCTACTTGAGCCCGATTAATTAGACTATCACATTGCTTCATAACCAATAAAGAAAATAGCGTAAAGGAATCGGAATTAAAGATACATAGGTATGTAGGGAAATTAGTAGCTCATTGTAATCAGCGACGATTATACAAGTCGTTAATTGACTGCTGTTGCCTGTCATTTGCTTAGGTAATTAGACAAAATCCTCGTTAACGAAGTACCTTGAAAACTGGCTAGTAAGGCTGTTACTTACACAAAGAAGAACTTCTTAACAAAAATTAACAATTATAACGTTCTATCTCTTGTTGAAGTTTCCATATTCATTCCTTTCTTTATATTCAAAGTGTCTTTACTCATGCCTTTAAATTTGACTTTGGAAAGACGTCCCTCATCAACCTACATATAACTACATTAATTCAATACATCTACGCGTGTCCAGCATAGATGTGTATATTCTTTGGAAAAAAATGAAAGGAATAAAAATAATAATAGGTAGATAGATAGACAGATAAATGGAAATAAACAATGAATTTTCAGCAGAATTATAAAGAAAAACATAATGAGTAAACGGGCATTATACCTCTGGGAATATTCACAAGTTACACGACGTTTTTATCAAGACTAAAAAGGAGCTTGGAATAATAAACAAAGGAATAAGTTTTTTAAATGATGGATGAAATATTAATTTATTTGAGAATTTATTTCTACCTAAAATAAACATAAAAACAGTTTTCATAGAACCGGGAGTAATATTTCATTTTAAAATGAATAAACACTTATATATATTTAAGTTTTTTATAGCAAAAATTCAGTGAAAAACCTATGGCAAATTTTGATGAATCGTAAACGAATAAATACACCCAAAACGAACCTAGACACACACACAGGCGCGCACACACAGACAGACACGTACACACAAAAACACACGCAAACACACACACATAGATAGATAGATAGATAGATAGATAGATAGATAGATAGATAGATAGATAGATAGATAGACTGATAGAGAGAATGATATAGATATAGATATATAGATATATAGAGATATTGATATGCGTTTGTGTGAGCGTGCGACAAACACTTATCGAGTCCCGATTACTGTCGCACATCTAATTTGAATTTCCATAGGCATTGGATTATTAACTACTAATAAACTCTAATCTATATTGGACACTTTATTTGCTGAAATTCTTTTAAACTTTCCGTAAATTAAAAACATCCCTACCACACACTGATACATACACAGAACGCACACACTCAACTAAGCTGAAAATCGAATCATCCTTGATAATGGCTAAAGTTATAGCCGAAAGCGCTCGGAAATATAAAACATTCAGACAGTTCTTACACACCCTTTGTCCACAAAAGAAAGCTCTTGTCAGAACACAAGAAAAATTAAATAAAAAGCCCAACCGTAGTACCTTGTCTGTCGTTTATAATGAAACATATATATATATATATATATATATATATATATATATATATATATATGAATAAAAATGACAATAGGAAAACTGGTAATTGCTGACGCGTTTCGTCCAATGTGGACTTTGTCAAAGCAAAATGACGAAACGTTAGTCAATTAACAGTTTTAACTATTACCGACCTGAATTTATTCATAAATATTGTCTTCTCTACTGGTTAAATCGGAGAAATTTTCATATATATATATATATATATATATATATATATATATATATATATATATATATATATATATAATTAATAAGAAAAATTTTAATAACAAATTTCTCAAAATTTCTAAATATTCGTTTACACTTATTTGAATGTTTCTCCTAAATTTCTGCCCAACTTGCAGTCTTTCCTCTTTTTCTTTCTTTTTTCATCTTTCTCCCTGTCTTCCTCTCTTTTTTTTTTTTTTCTTTTTCTTTAATCTAAATGCAGTTCAATCGTGTTTATATTTAATAAGCATTCGGCATCTGACATAGCCAAAAAGCACAAATTTGCCTTTATTTATCTTAACGTTTTACTGTGTTGATCTAGACCTACTGCTTTCTTAAGAGTTTAATATATTTTACGTCAGATTTTTCTAAAATAATAAAAGATAGTGCAAATTTAATGGTACCTGCAGGAGAAAGATGCTAAAGATGAAACACATTCAAGAAATTGTATTTCTTTCAATGTTGTTGATTTCCGGTAAAACCGACATGACATTTTGACGTCGCAACAGATGAAAAACACTGAAACTGACCTGGCAAATAATTAATGATTGTATATAAAAGCCGAGTTTATCAGACATTAATACTTTTATATTTCAACTTGTTTCAAAATATAGAAAAGTAAACACACGCATGTCAACAATGTATGTGCTTTGATCTTTAAAGTTGCATAAACGCACACGTACCCCACATCACCCCACACACGAGCGCGCGAACCCACACTCAGACACTTACATATATGTGTTTGTGTGTATGTACGTATCTACAGGTATAATGCTGTATTATTTTCTTCATACACACACGCACGCACACATACATATATAGGTGCGTATATATATATATATATATATATATATATATATATATATATATATATATAGTATATGATTGGTGTGTAACGGAATAAATTCAATAACGAACAATTACTATTCTTAAAAGATTGCTCAATACAGAGTAGAGGGAATATAATTATTTATTTAAAAATTATAACATAAATATGTTATAAAATCACTACAAAAATAGTCATTTTGTTTCAACACACCTGGTGTCTTATCAAGTGATGATGTTGAATGTAGATTCTACAATCTACATTCAACATCATCACTTGATAAGACACCAGAGGTGTTGAAACAAAATGACTATTTTTCTACTGATTTTATAACATATTTATGTTATAATTTTTGTGTTTGTGTGTGTATGCATGTATATTGTGTATTTCTGTGTGTATGCATGTATCTATGTGTATAATGTTGTAACATTTACTTCACTCACGCATAAATACACACGCGCACACAGATACACACTCGCGCGCACACACACATATTATTATTATTATTATTATTATTAATATTATTATTACTTTAATCGTTAAACATGGATAGGTCACTAGAGTAATTACAAGCAAAGGATAACGTCGCTTCGAATCCTTTGTTACGTTGGATTTCCTTTAATATATTTCCCTGAACGCACAGGCCGATACACGAAATTAATTACTGTTTAAAATAAACGGACCGTTTACTCAATACATATAAAGTGTTAAATAATGTTCAAAGTAACAAAAATATATATATCGGATTATAAATTAAAACAGTTCATTCTTTAGAAATTGCTTTGTTTGTGTTTCTGATACGAAAAAGAGATTTCATGTCGTTGGATGACGTGGAAGATGTGCTAAAAAGGAAAATAAAACCTTGCTAGATTTTGAAGTTCTTTATGACAAGTAGCCAAATTATAGGCTTGTATAACAAAAGTAAATTGAAAAAAAAACGTGAATGTGTGATTATTTTCACTTAAGGTGAAGCGTAGGTTTGATGATGTTTGATGGCAGAAAATAACGACGTATATGATTTAATATACGGTTGTCAGTTAAATTCGTTAGGTTTTCACTTTATTTTAATACCGCCGTAACATTGCATCCCTGTGCCTTTTCTATAATTACTTCCAGGTTAGATGCTTTCTGATAAGTTCTTCACCATAGTGCTTCGGCTTTTTGAATTTAAGAACATTACTAGACTCGTGACGAGGGTTAATCAATTTACAGTTGAGTTGGCTAGATGTGACCGTAAATTCTATGCTAACAGTTTCTTTTGTCAGAATTTCACTAGTGCAACTCCGTTCTGGCTCCATGCTTTCCGGCAAGTTTTAATTTTCAAAAAAAATGAATCCTCTCGATTCTTATTTGTTCTCACTCCTTAGCAATATTTCTGTTTCTAATCTTCCACGCCGAGTAACAACTTGTAACTGAGTGGATTTATTGCGTTGCTTGCGGTGAACGCGGTTAAAAACAATTCTATGAAGAATGTTAACAACCCATCAATAATGTTAAGAAGACAAGAAAAATCAAACCAAATCAAGACCTTTGTTTAAAAAAAAAATCATCGGGAATTTTAACAAATTCTGTGAAGGTGAAGCTATTATGAGGGCATATTATCTCATAACAATTGCACCAAATCCTTTGTCGAATAGTGCGAATGTATTTTTTCATTCAGTCCTGAGTGAACTGAATATATCTCTCGGCAAGCTAGAGTCCGTTTGGTCTTGAATCGTGAAAATCGCCTTTTCAGTGGAAGCATAATGTCTAGAGTAGCTTTGGTAGCTTCGCAATCTAGACAGAAAGTGATGAGTAGCAGGTCTCAAAATTGTTAAATTATGTCCATCCATCATCATAAAAATTCAACCAAATTTGAAAAACGATAAAAAAAATGCTATAGAGAATGGATGGAGTTACGAACAACCGTGAAATACCCTGGTAAATGAATTCCGTGTCTTACATATTAACACTGAAAAAGAAAAAAAAACACGAACGAATTTGTCTGACAAAGGAATACTAATAATGAGTGTGTGGTATAGTGATCGGTTGGTAATAAGTGGCTTCAACAAATTGAGTGTTAATACAAACATGTAATGTACCATAGATTCTATTGTACCGAATATAGTGAGCTCTATCATTCCATGCGTCTTGCTTTGGTGGGATTAATATGGTATGAGTATTATATGGACTAATATGACTTGTCAAATGTCCTCCCACATGTTCTCATATATATTCATTTTAAAATATAATTTGTGATCGTAGTGTACAGGGAAAATCGAATATCATATAGTTTCTGTTGAGTTTCACGATTATCATATGGCGTGGGAGCAAACCTGCAGTTACGTAACAAAGTCTTATTGTTGCATGAATGACTTCTGCATTTTTTGAACAATAATCTGGAAAACATGACACTGTTAAACTTACATTCAACTAGCATCAAAATATAGCCATTCTTGTAATTTGAAGGCCATATGTTTTCAGGCATTTCCGACGTGTTGGTGAACACGCTCTGAAATTCCTCCACCTTCATTTTTCTATGACACACTCTATCGATCATTGATTGCACAAGATTGAACACCCACTTACCGCTGAAAACATAAGAATGTGTTTCCCTGATTTGGTAGATTTACCATCCACTAACAACGTACACAAGATTGTTGTGGAGTAGTCTTGTTGCAGGTGTGGGTGCTGATATTTCTAATGTTTCTCTTGACTCAACTGTATGCATATGCCCCCTAATCAGGGATGTGGTTGACAATTGTGGCTTCCCTTAATTGCTTTAAAATAGGAAAATATTTGATATTTGATATTTTTAAATTTGATCAACCTTAAGAATGCACTCTCGCATCACTGCTGCTAATATTGGTACACAACCGATCCGTCAAAACCACCATAAACATAAATTTTCACAAATAATTGCTCAGCCTTCCGAAAGATCATAGACGAACCCATCACAAGCGGATGCCTTTTAGCAAATCCCGTATCGAAGCGTGCCTCAATAAAACAGCGTGCCTCAATAAAACACAGATGTTCGACATCCGTAATTTGTACGCGGGATTTTTCTTTTACATATAATATCTCTTCATGCCATAGTCAATAATGCATCCTCCTGTTATTGATAATTTAATAACTGCGAATTATGATAACTTATCTCGAAATATATGAAGGGGATTCCCGCTAGATTCTCTACGTTTTAGAATTCAGTGTTTTAATACGACTAAACAAACTTACAAAGAAAAAATACCGCTCTATAGTGTTATTGAAACAATAACCGATGAGATAAGATGAGAAATGCGAAGTTTATATTGTAATTAGTGTGAAAATAGAAGCAAAGCACTAGGCAGGAATTTGAACTCGGTTCATTGATTTGACTATCTTGATCGCTATTACAGCCTGGCATAATCATACTCTATTGAAGCTGAAGTCAGCAAAGTCTTCCAGTTTTTAACTTGATTTTCCATCTGAATATATATATATATATATATATATATATATATATATGTGTGTGTGTGTGTGTGTATGTATATACATATGCATACATATATATATATATATATATATATATATATATATATATATATATATATATTTTTATCTTTTGTTTATACGTAATTTGTGACATACATACATACATATATAGGAACACAACGAGTGAAAAATAATAGATGCAAAACGAACAGAGAGGCAGAAAGGAGAGATAGAAAATAGAAGATCGCTTGAAAAAGAAAGTAGATGAAAGAAACAAAAGCATAACCAATGAAAATGCAACGTACATTGCTTTGTGAGCATTTCACATGTATTTTCTTTGCTTGTTTCTAATTTACGGAGTAAGCGTCTTTAGCCTGAGATTACTTATTTTAAATGAGCGCCTAAGCAACCTTTTTTTTTTAATTAATTATCCTGTCTTGCCCTTTGGACTACATTTTCGAGATTACTGAAAAAGTCGAAAGCTAATCGCATTAAAAAGAGACAGCCAGTGTTTATTTTTTTATTATCTCTCGGAAAAACGTTACGTTATGCCGAGCTCCAAATGTTATTCAAGTGCTGAAAGTAAAATGCTCAAAAATGGTGCACATATTGAACCAAAACTCAGTAATGAAAAGCAACTTCTGACATCAATTAAATGAAATTGAAAACCGTGATTCCTTTTTCAATTTGCTATGCACAATAGCCCAGAATAACTATTGAAATAAATTAATAGCTACGTAATCTGTCGTACATACACCAGTGTACATTTGTGAGTGGACGTGCCATTTATTTATTAAACATTATATTTATTTAATTCAGTCTACCGGCCTGAATATTTGAGATATCTTATTGAATATGCGCTCTCCGGAACGATTCGATCCCGCGACCCCTTTGACAAATGAAACAGACATTATATCCGATGTGGTTTATCGATGTTCAGACAAAGAAGGACACATGTCTAAATGGAGAGTGCATATATATATTTAATAAGATTCCTCGAAAATTCGTACCTGGAGAGGAAAAATAAGTTTTTGTTTAATAAATTAACTGACGGTCTAATCAAATATACGTATTCGCCAAAAAAAAAAAAAGAAAAGAAAAAAAGATCTTATTAATATAATCTTTTCCATTAATGAATATAAATCCATCACGTTTATACATACATATATACATACAAACATTCACACACACACACACACACACACACGCATATACATATATATATATATATATATATATATATATTGTCACTTTAATAGTTATTTTTATTGAAGACTTATAGTTTATCAGATCTTTATTTCTTAATAAATGTGGCACCATGCATACCTGACGAGCTGAGAGAAATATTCATAGATATATGATTTGTTTTTTACGGTTTATCAACCATTTAATAATTATTTAAGGCCGAAAAATATTTTGGGTTTTAAGAATAATTCTTTCTTTACATTCAAGCGATCTGGGAGAAAGAAAGAGAAAACGAAGAAGAAAGAAAGAAAAGATAATACGAAAACAGGTCATAGGCGAGCACACACACGCACGGCTGACAGATAACAGGTGTCGAAAACTTTTCAGGTCAAGCATCTGACCGATTTCCGCGGATCCGCGAAAAATGGAAGTTTGTTATCAATTGGTTGTCACCCAAAGGAAAAGAAGAAACGAAGTTTAGGGACAATGAAAATATTGATAAGTAACAAGTGGAAAGTGTGTCATTGGAATGATAGTAAAGGTCTAAGTGGGTGGGGAAGTGTATCTAAGGATATGAAGACAAACCATTAATACGAAAACACAGACAATCTTCAGAATTAGAAAAAGCCCACACAAGGTAGTCACTGGCAAAATTTTTTTGAGATAATAAAGATTTTTATTATCAGACCTTCGAGCGAATGGAAAATGAAATATTTTTATTCCGTTTCAGAAACGCCAACGAGTCTGAGAAATTCCTTTCTTAGATCATATCCAATTAGCGATAAACTGCTTGACAAATACCACGTGTTGGAAAGCCAAGAGTGTCATTTCAGTCGCTCATGATAAGGGCGATTTGAATTAATATTTTTGTTTTTTAAGCAAGGTATCTCTTTCCCAAAACAAAGCCATGGATTGTCCACGCCCGACTAAGACGTCAATGGCTAAATAAGATCACATGACACACGAAGGAGGAGGAAAGATACCCGACCAGGACCTCATTGGCCGAGAGCGGTCACGTGACGCACGAGGAGAATCGGTCGACGCCCCTGTCAGAAGTATAAGTGTGAGAAGCCGATATGAAGAAGTGGAGAAGCGGGTACACGCCCCTCAGAGGCACAGTAAGGGAGTGGAAATGAGAGTGAGTTACCGAAAATGGAAAAGAATGAAAAATCCCTAACCAGAAATAAGAAGGGTGGATACGTATTTAGAATTTTCGAAGAAACCCCTGGCGCCGACAGACCCACCCCAGTTTTGACTGCGTCAATAAAAGCGAGACCCCAACCGACAGAAATGAGAGTTCAGCCGCGGACGGCAAACGTAGTGGAACCGCGGACGGCGGCCCAGTTCGGTCGCCCACTTTGCGGGCAAAAGAGGCCAGTTCGTTTGGCCTAAGTGAAGAAGTTCGTCCGACCCAAGCCGAAGAGAAGAAGTTAGTTCGCGCACCGACGGCGGAGATGAGTGACCAGTAATTCAGACTCTGGAGAGAAGAAGTTCAGTTCGTTCGACCCAAGCCGGAGAGAAGAAGTCAGATTGAGCCGCGGACCCTGGCGAGAAGTTTTGAACCTTGGATGACAAGCAGAGATGAGCGCCCAGTGTTGAAACCGCGTCAAGATAGCTGACTAAGATTCACGCACACTTCTGGACTCTTCTTCAACCAAGAACAAGTAGTTTGAAGAGCGACTTAGAATCAAGACCACAGAAATAAGTTTTTTTCAACTTTCGTCCAAAGACACACCGAAACACAAATTTCTTAGAGAGCAGACAACTTGAAGCCTTAAAGTTGCCTAGTAAAAGCTTCGTGCCACAATCCACAGAACTTGTTGGGAAGTAGACATAGTCCTATGTACCGAGCAAATAGACATAAAAAGTTTGTTACCTTTTTCTTTTATACTTTGGACCTTGTGAGTTTTTATTTTATTTTCTTTTATACATAATTGTGTGTTATCACCCCCGTTGAACTCAATTTGCATTACGGCCCCGACCCCTGTTTGATCTCGTCTGTCTAAGATCAATTCACAACCTGGGTAGGCAGACTGGAGATCAGTGCAGTTACCCTGGTAACCAGGCGTTGGAAGCGGATTGGGAACGGCGAGGCTGGTATCAATCTAACCAAAGGGTTAGAACGTCACGTTTGGAGCAGCGAGGAGCGAACGGCTGACGCCGCGGCGAAGACGTCACAGTTGGTGCTGTCTGTGACCAGGATATCAGAGCCTGGGGAGCACGTGACGTCACAATTGGCGCCGCGACCGGGATCGAACGACACAGTCGACGCTGCGACCGGGGGATGACGTCACATAAGTATATGTATTTATCTTCGACTACCACCATCAAAATACGAGAAATTTTTTTTTTTAAAGTATGTAACTCATTGGTAGGATTCTAACATTCTAGATGCCGACTCGGCCACGAAGTGCCTGGCCGATGAAGGCCGAATATTTTCACAATTTTTGCCTGCTTATAAGTAGTTCACACACACACACACACACACACACACACACACACACACACATATATATATATATATATATATATATATATATATATATATATATATATATATATATATATATATATATATATATATATAAATATAAAAATAAAAAAAAAGTGAAAATGAGACGTCCAATTAACATGTATATCCACAGAATAAACTTTGGTATATATATATATATATATATATATATATATATATATATACATAAAGTTTATTCTATGGATATACATGTTTGAATGGACGTCTCCTTTGTCTCCTTTTTATTATTTGTAACTGCGTGTATTACATCTACAAACGTGTATAATCAATAAACTTTAAGTAAATAGGTTTTTTCTGTCAGGTTTCGACGGACTATTTTCTCTGTTTTCTACACACATACATATGACAAATTTCAATTTATATATTTAACTTGCAGGAAATTGGCAACTATAAAAATTGACCACTTCAAACAATTCTGGTCTAAATTTTTTTAAGGAGATATTCTTATTATTACATTGCTTTAACTTGTAAAACAATTTCATCATTTGTACACTAATTTTGAGGTAATTTCAATAAGCTCACATTCTCTATCTCTATTGTTATCTGAACGTTATCCCAAATAGCTTAACTATGAAGCCATCAGTCAATTCCAGATATGCAAGAAAGGTTACCGAAAGAGTTAGGGCACGGATTTGTTAGGGAGATAATCCACCTTAACTGTGGGACGAAACATCAAAAGCAGCCTGAACTTTCCAACTGTATATAATCGTTTTTCGATCGAATAATATTGGACTTGGACGGCAATCGAAGCCAGCAACATCTGGACACGATCTTCAAATCAGAATTCAAAAGATTCGAAACACGCTAAGTACTGAACCCTAAGCGGTTAAAAGATTACATTATGAGGTACAAGGTTTGCCACTAACCCCTGTAAGCACTTTACAAGATCAATGATTATTTATTATTTGGCATGTATATATGAGCTGATTGATATTCTGTGACTTTCTTCCTACTTCAACCATTGATTTTTCTTAACTTTTCAGTTATAAATTTACTGTTACTTTTAGCAGCATTCATTGCTTTCCAGTTTGAATATTATTTTCCTCTTCCAAAGACAGACTACTGACTTTCTCTTGCAATAATATTTAGCGGGGTTCAGTTAATTTCCGTTAATTTTCTGACTTGGAAACCATTATTTAGTACAGTGGATAATACGCTGAATTTTAAAAATATCAACATCCAATTCCCTGAATCAATATACTTTTCTATCGTCTTGGATATAACTGACACTCAAAAATATTTAATCACTTACATCTCTTACATAATTATTTAATGACATTTGAATATTTCTACAATCACACAATTTTAATTATTTTTTTTTTAATTTTAGTTTAGGATTTTTATTAATACTGTTTTGGCATGTGTGTTTTTTGCAGGATGTTATTATGTTCTTTTAAGATACTTTCTAAATTCTCAGTGCAACTGTAACTTAATTTTGAGGTGTTTTTTATTAAAGATGTTGCTAAGCCTGCTATTAGTAGGAAAGTGTGTTTTTCAATTAAAGCTAGGAACTTATGTTCTAGCTTAATACTAACAATTTGGTTGAACGGAGGGTTATGACATTTCTTTTCCTGATATTCTTCTGATTAGTACTATTGTTTCTATAATATATGTTAGCGGTTTTGTATCCACTACTTTTTAGGGCAGTGTTATAAAAATTACTGTGTTGTTGGAATATTTCCTCATTAGCGGAGTTCATGCTGAGTCTTTTCTCTATTGATGCGGGTGTATGATTAATTATAGATGGAAGGTGGTTTGACTTATGGTGTACATACAAGGGATTAGTGTTAGGTATTCTGTAAGGTAGATATACGTTGTTCATTAAGTCTAGAGTTACGTCGAGGAAGTTTACCCTTTTTAATTTAGTATGGACTGTAGTTTTTAAGTTTAGTTTTTTGAATTCACTATATATTATCTTTCTAATTTTATCTATTTTAACATTTGTGGAGCTCCTCACTACCATGAGCCCGTCATCTCTGCATATCCCGATGTCATTAATGTCTAATTCACGGGGCGCAGTTAGATTCTATAGTATAAATAGACCGACAAGGTCAGATGACACTGCAGAGTCTAAAGATCTCATGGTGATGTCAAAATTGTCACTAGTTTTTTTTTTTAAATCATTGTTCCCCATTATGGATGAGGATAGCTTTTTTGCACTAAGAATTATATTCGTTTCTTCTTTAGTTATTTTATAATATACAGTAGCAAACTAAAGGACACTCGTGAAGACATCTCTTGATATTGACTTGTAATAATCCATAATATCGAACTGTATTAATAATGAATTGGCGTCAGTCCATTATTCTACCACTACCGATTGGCGCACGGTAGGGATGAAGGTGAATTTAAGCGTATTTAGTTTTAGAGAAACACACAGTCCTTGAGAGAACTCGATTTACCGAAGAGTCTTGCATTATTAGCCGTAATAGTCACTGTTTACAAAACCCACATATCCTCCCCAGCGAGCTCAACCAAAATAATTTTTAGAGCATATATATATATATATATATATATATATATATATATATATATATATATATATATATATGTATGTATGTATGTATGTATTTCAAGAGGATAAAATCCAGGTATTGCTCTGTGTTAAAAACTGAGCAAGAATATAATATATCTCATTATATAATCTCAAACACTAATATTCCATGGTTATAATCTATTACATTGGAATCGTAATCACGATCCAATTCATCAGACCTACAAATTCAAAAAGTGAATGAATCCCGTAAGTCTTACCGGATACACTTCTTCTTTGAGCATTTTGTACTTGCGTTACATAATCACACAGAAATTTACTAAATAACAGAATCAACATCATTTGAGGACATTCAATAACAACAACGACAATGACAACTGCTAGGGATATCATATTTAAATTGAAAAGTAAATAATATCAGAACCGCGATTTCGACATTCCGAACTACTTCAAATGAAAAGTAAGGAAAGAAGCTTCCTTTATACTGGAACTATTTATAACAACTCTTGGACGTGAGAGACCTATTTTACAAAAGAAAAAGAAGTATTAGATGAATTTCAACTAACGCTAGCACTGGCTGATCCGTAGTTGAATGCGGTATATATCCTAATAATGATACACTTCGAATTACCATTCTCATTAAAATTTCCGTGTGTAAAATGTCTTTTGCATTTTGATATGGTTTTCAATTAATAGCTGATAATTACCAGCAGATCGCAGATATGAGGCTTTCTGTTTGAGAATATATTCATTCATCTAATTATTGCTTTTCTAACCAATAAATATTCTGATGAAATGAATCGAACGAACCTCTTAACCTATTCAAATATTAATCAAATAGAAATTGTTTCGTCAATCATTAAAAGGGAAATATATAAGCATTGAAAAGAATAATGAAGAATATAAGTTATGTCGGAAGGAATTAAATAAACTGCATGTTAAAGTCGAAGCAATAGAAATGTTATCAAGCTCAATGAATGAAAGTTTGCCGAAGATCAATATGCCATATTGTCTATTTAAAATGAATTAAAATGATATAAGGTAAAGTGAGTTAAAAAAATATATTTTGTCCAAATTTATGCTGTTTTATTATTTCGAATAGCTTTTTGTATATTATTTATTTACAAATAAGAAATGTTTGAAAATATTTACTTTGCATTATTCAATTTGACATCATGAAATTAATTTATTATTTATATTGTTAATATAACTTAAAATATGTAAAATTATATGACTGATTGTCCATGTAAATATATCATTAAAATTTAACAAACATTGTTTAATACGAATTTTACGATGAGATAATTGATATTCATAATAAAACCCGAATTAATGAAACTATATAAATATAACCTTTAGTAACAAATTTTACTTCACGCACTTTGGCTTGTTTAAGGCATATGCAGTTATGTATAATATAATATTACATATTAATATAGATATCTGTCTAATTTTCTGTGTTGAATGGCCCAATGGGTAAAGCGTTGGTTGAATCCCAAAACTTTTGTTAGTTCAATACTTGGCTACAGCTGAAATGAACAAAAACTTAATAGAGTTAAGTTAAAAGGGAGATAACCAATACTGGGACATCGGAAAGATGCATGGCACGGTGACCTAGAACAATCTACCCGTGTGGATGAAATAAATGGTTCCCTACGGAATTCCAATCACCTGAAGAAACGCATAGTATACAACGACAGAAACGTCGTAAATATGACAACAAAGAATATAGAAAAGTGCCCGAAAGATGGAAATAGTGTAAATAATTAAAATGGATTTAGTATTTTTCAATGTTTATTGAATGCTAATATATCTATGGCTGTTTCTTTTGAGTGGAACTCAGCTTCTGATAATATCTGCATTTTAATACGATTATATACCTGTCGATAAAAATATTCTTCATACTAGTGTGAAGAAAAATTATTAGTAATATTTTGGATAAGCCTTATTCTAGATTCTATATATATTTCTCCGTAGATTCTCTGTAACAACCTATCACGCATGCTGAGTTGAAATAACCACATACTGAACCCTACACTCGTAAACTTTTCAAGTCAACTCTAAATCGTTATCTTTGCATATTTACCTTATAATTCTCACTACCTGCCAAGTCCTCTTGGCATGCTTATAAAACATCTCATTCATAATATGCATCAAACCATATAGTCATTATCAATGTGTATTTATTTATAAATTCCATCTGCATGCATTTATATAATTCTGTTGGATCTTCCACAACAAACCAGCCTTACCTCTTTTTAGGAAATGCACTCTTCCTATCTGGTAAGTAACATCCTACTTTCATACAAATATAACAAGTATTCATTGGTCAATCACCTTCAATCTAGCTTGTTGATTAGTCAGTTCCGAACAATCAAACCGCCTGCATGCGACCAATCTGTTTTCCTGCTCATATGCTGGGAACCACACGACCATTATATAAACCCAACACGTGTAAACTCCCTCGAGTTTTCTTTTCATTCATCTCTCTCGCATGTCTCATTCCTTGCTACCAAGTGCCAAGATGTAACCTTCAAGAACTCCCGTCTTAGCCATTGCGATGAGACGTTAAAGACACTTACCAACATTGACGAACTCTGAAATCTCTACTGAACTTTTACCAACTTTACAACTCACAATTCCATACTTTATTCTTCTAAATTACAGTTTAATATTACTTCTTCTTAATATGAACTCAGATACAACTAATACCTAATCAAAGGGACATGACTCTTTCCTACCTTTTCAGTTCGCATGCATGTTCATCAAACATTAATAAATTTAATTGTTATGTTTTGAAATCATTCCGTTCATTTTTGTATTTTATTCTATGTGCTATTTACGTCAAATATTGATTGCATTGCATCCACGCATTGTCCTTAATCCCACCTTTCCTAGCCAAAGTTAAATAATGGTAACACAATCAGTAAAATAATGATGACCGCGACGTCCGTCGTTCGACGTTCACAACAACAATGGTAACACAACCGCTACATATTTGGTGATCCCGTCGGAAATAAAGAATAATGGTAACCCCTATCGCTACAATTCCTGTTCTATGTGTAGTGGGAATGGAGGTAAATCAATGCAAGTTAGTAAATTCATGTGTGATTTCTTCCCTTTGTCGATTTAATAATCTTCACAAATAAAATATTATTTAGAAAAAAGAAATAGTTCACGATCAAAATGAACCATTTAGTTAATAATTTTATTTATTCCTACGTTTCTTAGATTGTACTTATATTTCTTCAAGACATTTATGTCAGATACCTTTATTACAATTTCATATTGCTTGAACTTGGCCTTGAAATAGGCTTTGAAGTCTTCGTTTTTTTTCTCTCGTTAATCTTACTTTTTTCGTGAGATATTTCCACTTCACTGTTGTATTAAACACACACAATTTGAAAAGATTTTGCGATTTTTTTATAATACCTGGAGTAATCAATGAATCATATTCATCTAAAAATATAAAGTGAACGTATTAATTAAACAGTTCATAGGTCTCTATTTTAGTCGTGGATTCTTCAACTTCGCTTTATTGGATCTCAGTATATGTATACCTCGGGTTACGTCGTTTCAAGTTAAGTCGGTCTCGATTATACGACGTTTGTCAAATATATATGTATATATGGAAAAATAATAATCTAGTAATTTTATTTAATTTTATTTAATTTTACGTCCGTCTGCCTCAAATACTGAAGTCGTAATATCACTAGAAATGCATTGAAAGCATATAAAATCACTTTACTGTACAATAAATAATAATTAAATTACATAAAATCATATTAAAATGCGTAAATGTACAGCAAATGTTAATATAGTCACCATAAGTCCTAGTGAACGAAATATGAAAACATATGTGACTCTTTGTTACCGTCGTATTCAGCGATCTTTAAGAGCTCAATATTTGTGTTTTCCACGGTAGTTCCAATATATATATCGTTTGGCGTCGTTGCCAGCGCCACACGTGATTCCCGCGAAATTGAAATCCAGTCTTGTTTAGGGATACGCACTGTATATGCCCGCTTATCGCCTACTCTCTCATTCTCATTCATTTTTGACTTTATATTTTGCTCCATTGGCTACTAAGAATATTCCTAGGGCAAGTACTAACCGTCATACTATAAAGATGGACGATAAATTTACTTTGATATAGCGCTAGTCTAAGGCTATGTCGCTGATAAATTATTCTTTTCAGAATACTGTAGGTACATATCATAAATATGTAATATGCAGTGGGAAGTACTTATTTCCCGATTATAATGTGGTTTATAAAAATATGAACACACAAGAAGCCATGAGATTATATTTAATTGATAGAGATCCAAAAATTCACCTCAAATCTCGTAGTACAAAAATACTTTTAAAATGGATAGATTTATGTGTAGATATATGTATATGTATGCTTTTATATATGCAATATACATGCACTGAGGTCATCTATTTATACACGTGTATATACGTGAATGTGCATATATGTATGTTTACGAATTTGTGTGTACACTTTAAGTCGTTTTTCGATCTAAGTCCTGACTTCTGGAACCAATTATGGACGTAAAGTGCGGTATACTTGTACATTGATTCAAGGATTTTTTTTTAATTCCATTACACCATAACTACTTTCTAACTATTTATGTCTTTTTTGACGGCACGGTAGACTACATTTAAAGTAATATTCTGGAATGATAGGCAGTCAAACCTCGTATCTTTCGAGTCTATGATAACAAATTTTAAGCAAATGTCAAGTTAGCTCTCTGTACAGTTAAGCATAGTCATTCTCACAATATGAATTTTCTGCTTGTTAATTTATGTGTTACTGCATTGAAATAAATGTATTTCTTAGCGGTCTTCAAGAGATGGATCGCTTATTTAGCCCGTCAACATGTGCGACCTACTTAAATCCAGTGGCCAGCAAATATATTGACACAATGCAGATTTACAATGCAAAGAAGTAACGATCAATCTCAGATAAAGTTATGTCAATGAAATCATTTTTTTAAAAAAGAGGAAGACTGTCGATTTTACTTCGGTCATTTTTTTCCTTTGTTTGCCCTGTAAATCCTTCGCAGAACAGCGACATTCGAACTCATTTCTCGATAAGAACAATGTCGATCCGATTATAATCACTGCAGCCACCATTCATGAAAACAGATGTAGATGACATGGCACGTGAATACCTTAGCAGCCATTATTCAGGTGAAAATATCTATTTGATTTTGTAGTGCTTCAGTTTAGATATTTATATGATTTTAGCTATCAAAGTTAGAAAACCCAAAGAAACCAACAAAAATACAGTTTCTGTTAAAGGAATTAATTTAATACACGCATCTCATCCTTAACAGTCATTATCCAGGTGATGATATCTATTTGTTTCTTTTGGGCACTTCGATATAGCTATTTAGCTATCAGAGTTTGAAGAAAAACACAGTGTCAGTTAAACGAATTAATTTAAGACCTGCGTCCATGTCTTATCAGCCATTATTCTGTTGATGATATGTATTTTATTTTTTGGCACTTCAGTTTGGCAACTTGGTTATCAGAGTGTGAAAAAACATAGTCTAAGTTAAAGGAAATAATTTAAGACCTGCGTCCATGTCTTATCAGCCATTATTCTGTTAATGATTTTTAAAAAAAATTTTGTCACTTCAGTTTAGCCATTTGGTTAAGAGAGTGTTAAAAAACATAGTCTAAGTTAAAGGAAATAATTTAAGATCTCCGTCCATGTCTTATCAGCCATTATTCTGTTAATGATTTTTTTCTAATTTTTTGGCACTTCAGTTTAGCCATTTGGTTAAGAGAGTGTTAAAAAACACAGTGTCAGTTAAAGGAATTAATTTAAGACCTGCTTCCATGTCTTATCAGCCATTATTCAGTGGATAATATATATTTTCTTGTTTTGGCACTTCAGTTTAGTTATTTTGCTTTCAGTGGGTGGAAAAATCATCGACCGTCTCATTTAAAGTAATTAATTTAAGACGCGCACCGTATGCAAAGGAAGCAAAAGTGTACTCGGATATCGGTGGTATACATGCAGAATAATTCCAGATATCAGTAAGTTGCCTGTAGCGATCTCACAAGGCTATTGTTATTCTCGTTTCATTGTAAGCATTGCCTGTCGTTCATAGAAGTAATGAAGGAAAGAAATCTGTCTCGGAGCGAATATAATATTATTTCTGACTACCTGCAGCATTCATTGAGTGAAGAAAAAAAAACGCACGATAGTATGAGGAAATAGATGGTGAAAAAAGGTGTCATTAACAACGTTTGTTTTACTTTAGCATCTTATTAGCTTTGGTGACTAATGAATTCATTAAAGTTTTATCGAAGTTTCAGGCATTTACGTGTGATTAAGAAAGATTCTTTTTTTCATTTTATTCTCCAGCATTCTAATAAAAGCAGGTAGAATTAAGCCACGAAAGTACGTTTGAATCACTTCATTTAATCAGGTACATTCTTAGTATATTTTGCTAAACTTAAGACAAGAATCGACAGGTTTTAATTTGTGCGCATATGTTTATAAAAGTCTTGTTTGAATTAAAAATAATCGTATATATTCTATTGACACAAATTTTGTGAGCTGAGTAATGCGCTAAGTTATTCATAGAAAACAAAACTATTGTTGGCGATAGATTTCGAATCCACGGATTAAATTTATCCATGATATACAAAATAAAACACACACACACACAAATTCAAATTATATATATATATATATATATATATATATATATATATATATATATATATATATATATATGTACAATTTCATTGGCTTAGATTTTTTTCAACGTCCTTTCAAAAGATTGGTGTATATTTATAGCCGAAATATATTTTTAGAACAATTCCTTTTTAACAGTGCGTGAATACTTTATTAACAATATTTTGTGAATTAAAATGATTTTTACAGAAAGAAGTTCTACACTTTAACAAATAGTTGAGAGGTTGAGAGTGGTTCATACCTTTCCAATGGGTATTTTCCGTACCTAAATGTAAAGAACCAGAAACTATATTGGAAATATTTTGACTGTACATTGGTGGCAACTATTTGATGTAAACCAAAACCAGTATAAAATAAATAGACATGAAGTTTCACCCATGTTAAAGAAACGTTGATTTTTGAAAATTTAAACTCAAAAAAAAAGATATATATATATATATATATATATATATATATATATATATATATATATATATATATATATATATATGGTGGAACAGGAAAAATTATCCAAATCGTGTATCAGCATAATCATCAAAAAATCCCCCCAAAAATTTATTATCTATTTTCCGGGTTTTCACATAAAACATCCAGCCATCTTGATATCATTTGTCATAAGAATCCCCGCCAAACCCTTTCAGTTATTCAGCTAGAAATGAAAACATTTAAAACCGTTTTGTGACAATCCCATTGTCTTCGCAACTGAGCAATTGTGAATAGAAAAAGTCATTAAGGTCTTCAGTAATGGCACCATCATTCATAATCTGGCAGCAATCTTCAAATCCTAATCAAGAGAACGGTCAATAAATTCGAAATAAAATGGAACAGCAGAGATGAAAACTGTATTTAGATGTTACAACAGGAAGTGGGGATCATCATTTCAATTAGAAAATGTCCAAATCAATCCATAAGACGTTTGTCACGTTAGAGAAGTGTTTTAGATGTGACAGTATAGATCAGTGAAAAAAGGCGTCTAAAATGAGGAATAGCTGACTGCACTAGTAGAATGGTTCCTTTATATTTATATATATATATATATATATATATATATATATATATATATATATATATATATATATATATATATATATATATGTAGAGAGAGAGAGAGAGAGGGGGAGAGGGAGAGAGAAATAAATAGATAGCTAGATAGAAAGATACATATAGATAGATAGCATTAAAAAAACACGAAATCTTAAAAAGCCATGAGATTGTATTTATGTCATCGAGGTGGGAAAATGTTCCTCAAATCTCATAATAAATATACTTTTCCAAGGATAGATTTATGTCTAGATATATGTATATATGTATGCTTGTAGTGCATATGCATTGAGGTCGTCTATGTATACGTGAGTATATATATATATATATATATATATATATATATATATATATATATATATATATATATATATATATATATATGGTTACGAATATGGATGTTTACTTTAGACATGTGTATGAAATTTTTCTGTATATTTGGAGTTATTTTGCTTTTTCTATATACGTATCTATTTATTATTTATTATATATTTATTGACATGAGTATATATGTGTATATATATATATATATGTGTGTATATATGTATATATATATATATATACATATATAAATGTGTGTGTGTGTGCATATGTATATGTATGTATGTCTCACCTATTTATGTACATATATATATATATATATATATATATAATTTTTGTTGCATACGAATTTATGCACGATTTGTTTAATTAGTCTTCTTTTAATTCTAAGTGTTATTATTGTTCTACACATATTAATATAGAATAGTAGAAAAATATAATTTTACCAACTTGGTCACTACACGTTAGATAATATAAAAAAGTCTTTGTATATGTGTGTATATATATATATGGATATGTAGGATTCTTTGTGATTTGATATGCAAATCTGTAATGTTAGTAAGCATATACTTGCTTGTATATTCGTTTCTCGTTAACTATGTAATATATTGTTATGACTACTACTTTTATTTTTCAGAGCATTCTTTATTTTTGCCTATATTATTATTATTATTATTATTATTATTATTATTTTTATTATTAAAACTATCATCTTAATTATTATTATTAAGAATAAAAAAATAATATTATTATTAAGTCTATCATCAGTCATTTTATAATTAATATTATGGAGAATGTTATTTTCTTTTTATATATATATATATATATATATATATATATATATATATATATATATATATATATATATATATATATATATATATATATAACTATCAATCGATGTATATATATTTATATATATATATATCTATATATATATATATATATATATATATATATATATACGAATATATTTCTATCTATCTATCTATCTATCTATCTATCTATCTATCTATATATATATATATATATATATATATATATATATATATATGTATGTATGTATTTAGTTTATGAAAAAGTAGTTAATCCATATGGGTAAACCTACGGAGGATAAATTCCAGAGAGTTCAATGTAAATCCAGAGCAAATAATTTAAATAAAAACAGACCACTTTAAGGTTCCTTTAAGAGGAGTTCCTATATTTAGATTAGATTTGAAAATTTTACTTAATTTTTTAGAATGTTCTGAACTGAACATATTAATATTAATCCCCACCTTTTTCATTCTTTTTCTTTTTTCTTTATTTTTATTTAAAAAAAAAACATTATGTAAGTGTCATAATCGTAATCAGACAGAATATAATTTCGATTGCGCACAGAAATATCGCAGAATTTCCAACTTTCATTGAATTCCCTTTTATTTGTTTATCTTTTTTTTTTCCATTTCTTTTTACTGTGTTTTCAAATGAAAGCATGGATGTAAGCATAACTTTCCGTAATATAAATATATATTAGATCAACACGCCTACAGGCCAAATACATAGTTTAGAAAAATAGCATCCTATTCAGTTTTTAAATACTTTTTTCTGTTTCTACCGTAGTCTGAAGACATATTCTTTTTTATCATCTCCCCTTCAAAAATCTTCGGTATAAAACTTTTCCCTTCCCATCCCACAAAATTAGATATCCATATTTACATAAATTTCTTTTTCGGGAATGGAGAGATATTTTCTATATTTAATTGCATTATGAGCTTTGAAGGGTTGTGGTCAATTTTCCAAACTCAATGAAATAACTATAATCTCATGGATTTTGAATGGTTCGTATTTTTATAATACTAATTATTGATCTCAGCCTCGAACATAGCTCTCACTGTATACATATATATATATATATATATATATATATATATATATATATATATATATATATATATATATATATATATATATATATTATAAATTAATTGATTTAAAATATGATTTTTAATGTAACCTCATATACATACTTAAACTTGATGTTAAAATAATCCTACATAATATAATGGAGTCTAATACATTTAACTATTCTTAAAAAAGAATATAGTATAATAAAATTAAAAATGAGAATATTTTAAATCGTAGTAAAAAAATAAAAAGTATTATGATCTGATCACCCATGGTTAGAACGAAAATCAATTAATTTTAAATTAAATTATAAAAAAAAAATGCCGTAAGAATTTTTTTTACCGTTAACAATAATTTTATAAAAAAAATCCAGACGACATGCATTGAACGGATGTCAGTTTTCATTGAAAAAAAATACATCCCTACCCCTTACCAAATTGTAGCTAATAACTGATACAATGTGACTGTCATAAGGAATACCTAGACATCCCTTGTCCAATTCAAGTAGAATATTCTGTAACCATGGAAACCTGATTTTAGCTGTGTCGTTTTTAAAACCCAGTAATTTTTAAAAGTTACTCCAAAATTCGCTTGAGGATGAAGTGGAACTCGTGATTGTTTTTGATTTTTGTTCTAATGCATTTAATTTAATTGCAAAATTAAATTCGGGGCTCTTAGCTTCTATTTTTTGAAACATGGTTAGAACTGTGTAGCGGAAAAACATATTTTAAATCAATTAATTTATAATATTATGCTTCTGTAAATTTACATTGAGCACTATTTTGTCAAAAAATAAAATTATCTATAAGAACACCTGGATTATATATCTTACTGTTCTTTTCTTTCCATATATATATATATATATATATATATATATATATATATATATATATATATATATATGTTTGAATAAAAGACAGACCAGGTTAAGATTCCATGTAATAAGTTATTTCACCATAACGCCTTTAACAGGGTTATGGATCATCAGACTTTAGTTCCAAAAGCTGAAATGAAAAATGAAGAGAAATTCACGTTTTTTACGGACCTCATCAAGTCTACGTAAAAAGTTAACGAAGTGAGGGAGTCAGGTGGGAGAGAGGATATGAGTGTGTCATATGTATCTATATATATATATATATATATATATATATATATATATATATATATATATATATATAAAAGCAGGATATGTGTGTGTGTGTGTGTGTGTGTGTGTGTGTGTGTGTGTGTGTGTGTGTGTGTGTAAAAAAGAATAGTTTCTATGTTAACCCCAGTGTGTCTGCATATCCATATATTCCACGCAAATGTGTAAATATATAGATAATGTAATTAAATACTGAGTGAGAGTCTTCCAGTTACGTGTCCTTTTTTAAAGCTAATCAGTTCTTTTTTCGTAACAGATTTAATGTTTAGTAAAGAGCTTAAAAAACTTCGTAGTGTGAGATAGGCAAGAAGTAAGGCATGTAGCAACATCATCACGGCAAAGGGCACTCCTTTAAAGGCAAGGAAGGGCAAAAATATTTTAAGCCAAGTGATAGCGATTGCTGTATGAGTCGTACGATTTTTGAATCAAGAACGGGCAACGCCGGACGCCGGGCCATGCTGCTAGTATATATATATATATATATATATATATATATATATATATATATATATATATATATATGTGTGTGTGTGTGTGTGTACGTATACATTTCTTACGTATATAAGCATGCTATATATTACATACTTTTAAAAGAGATTTTATACATAAAAGAACATTTTCGATTTTAAATTTGCTGGTTCAAACTGATCTATTTTTCAAAAATATGTGTGTTCGTTGGGAACGTTTGCGAAATATCTAATTTTTGCCGCGGTTTTCGAAAGAATATGAAATGAAGACTGGTTATTGGAATCGTTCAAAATAAGCATGCAACGATTCACCAAAGCGTAAATAGGTAACACTTAAGGTTAAATGAAATATATATATATATATATATATATATATATATATATATATATATATATATATATATATATATATATATATAAACTGATGTGAATAACGTGTTGTCGAAGTCTGTTTCCTGCTTGAACTCAGTCATGACATGAAGATTAACGTTAATGAATGAGACAGACTGTTTCATATCAATATCTATCTATCTATCTATCTATATATATATATATATATATATATATATATATATATACATATAATCTACTAAATAATAGCGTCTCTCAGTAATATCGTTTACAACACTGGAAAGTTAAACATTCATTTAAGATAAGTTATTATAAACAAAGTATTAACTTTTAAACTATTATAAAATTTGCCTTTTTCATAAAGATGAAGATTATGACTTTATGTTCTTCAGCGTAATTTTATCATACGATTATCTTATAATCAATCATAATCGATGGCTTATGGCGTAATTGTTTCCAATATGAAATGTTATAAAAACAGATATTTTTACATGAAAAGAGATGCGAGTACTGAATGAATTACACAATCCCAATTACCATTACAAGTATAGGAAATACACATACACACACGTACACAAATAATAATAATAATAATAATAATAATAATAATAATAATAAAACCCAAATGCAGAAACTGTGATAAATATCCAAAGACAGCTGTTCATCTTGCACCAGGTTGCTCGTTATTGTAAAAATACAAAACCCAGGACGCTAATATCTGCATTGGTGAATATGCAATTTTTCCGGGACGGAAATTGCAAGACATTCGTATGATCACTATTCAGACCAGATTGTTGACAAAGTACCTATAAAATGTTCATGGGACATTACAATAAACAGTAACATAGCAATCAAATCTAATCGCCCAGTCAACATGATCAGTAACAACAAAAACAAAATTTGTCTTCTTATTTATATGTCTGTCAATGCAGATTGTACTGTATCTTTGGAGATCTTCCAAAAATATCAGCATACAAGTATCTTAAATGGAAATCATAATATCAATATCAATTAATTACTGTTATTATTGTTGGAGGCCGAAGATTGATTGGAAGCTGTTCCGATAGACCCATTGAAGGATTTCCTAGTATCCCAAGCTTTAAAGTAATACAACAAGTACTAAGATATACAGCTCACAACTTACGAACGGTCCTGTCTATTTGAAATGCCTTCTTTACTCAACATCTTCTCTCTCGAAAAAGTAATGTTGTCACTTCTGATCTTAGGCTACTTGTTGTTAACCAGAAGTACATATGTATCCCTCCAGAAATCGAAAGAAATGAAAATAAAAATAGTATTAATAATAACATAGTATAAACACTCATAAAAATATAACATAAACACTCAAGTCGGGGTGCGTTTTTAAAGCAGTTCACGATAAGAAAATTATGAGTAATGAAACTGAATTTAATTGGAAACTAATATCACACTAATGATCTTTCTTTTCATGTAGTAGTAACCTCAGGATGTCAATTTATATCAGTCTCAGTATTTACCATAATATCATTTTCAATTGTGGAGTTCATAAAAAAATTATAAAAAACAATTAATTTACGAATATTCACATTTATTGAAATCACGTAAATTATGGATACATAATGTCTGTGCATTTAATTTTATTATTTTTAAAGCATTTTTTTTCTCAAAATAATAATTATATTTTTATTATACAAAGTTAACCCTTTCGCAAATATATTTCAAGTTACGTAATGGTGTTGAACCAACAGGCATCTATTTATTTATTTCCAATTATGTCGTGCCATTTACGTTTTAAAATAATAACCACATAGCATCATCACCCATCGGAGATTTGCCAAAGACCGAAATAAATACAATGACGTTCTAAAAGAGCAGTAAATTAGTTCAATATATGTTGCATTAGGTATATTTAAAATTAATTAATAATATTTTTATCACATATTATGAATAGTTATTGTTTGTCACGTACATAATAGATGGAATATAATATGCAAGTTTGTTTTTTTTTATTTACGGGAATTGATATAAGAATGTGTATCGAAAACAAATAATTAATTTCTTATTAATAAACGAAAAAAACAGCCCCTAGGCCAAGAACCCTATATATATATTTTTATCAAATTTGACACAGAACACTGCAGAGGTGCACTATATGCTCTTCGATTGTTTGCTATGCTAGCTTTATTAATTTGTGTGTCGAGAACATAAATACATAAATGCATATAAGATTAGACTTTCAGTATTATATAAATAATAATAATAATAATAATAATTTTTAATTTTTTTTTTATTTTTATAAAAACGGTCAGTAATAATGTCATGTAGCCATTTGTGTCAATTGTTGGGAACCAAAAAGAAATATATGCAGACCAGAAATCAAAGGAATAATAATAATAATAATAATAATAATAATAATAATAATAATAATAATAATAATAATATTAAACGGATTAACATCAATCAAGGGAATGCTAAAGCAGAAACTGCAGTCAAAGGCACACAGAAGAAAACGATCCGAAAAACGTTGTAGGTTCTATCGCAAAAATACAATATTCTAAACGGCCCTTAAGAAATTTTACAGATAAATTGGAAAAGCAGTTACGCATTTCAAAAAGTCACCCTCTATTTACAAAGTGCAGAAATTTGCGGAGAATATTTGGAGTAGCTCAAAGGATTATAACCACAATGTAGAATGGATCAAACGTTAAGAAATACGGATACTGGATAAACCTCTACAAGAGTGGGAAAATATAACCACAAATAGTGTTAGGCAAGCTCTTGCGAAATCCCAAAAGATGAAATCACCAGGAAATGAAAAGGTGCCCAACCTCTGGCTCTGTTTCTGACTCTATCGTCTCTCATCAATCCATAAAACCCTATCACTGCATATTCATATTATATCAATCGATATGTTTGCAAAGATAAGCTATTAATAAACATAATGATCCTGGAAAATTGCAGGAAACGATATTGAAACCTTAGCACAGCATGGATGGATTACCGTAAACATTTGATAGTCTGCCTCACTTTTGGATACTTAAGACATCCAAGTGCTATAATTTTTTCTTTAAACTCGTCATAGGAATCTGAAACACAACATTATACCTAAATAACACCAGAGTCACTGCCATCTATAATCGACTGAATATCCGAAGAGGAATCTTTGAAAGAGACTCCCTGTCAACCATTATGTTTTGTATGTCCTTCATCTCGATTACTTAACAACAATAACTATGGTTGGAAACTAGATAAGAATGTGCTCAGTCACCTACTCTACATTGATTATCTCAAATTCTTTGCCAAAGACGACAATGAGTTTAAGTGTCTTCTCAATACGTTAAAATGTTTCCGTGGCAACATCCGTATGGGTTTGGGATTTGAGAAATGTGCAAAAGAAAGGGAGTACTACAGAAATACATTCAATAGATTTAGATTTTGGGACAAAAATTAGGGAAATGGAGAAAGATGAAGCCTATTTGAACCTAGGAATTACCGAGTGAGATGGAATACTGAGTACTCAAATGAAGGAGAAGATACGAAAGGAGTGTGTGTCTGGTTTTGAATACCGAGCTGAATGCAAAAGAACAAAAAAAGCAAACAAGAATATCAGCCCTAAACACCTGGATTGTCTCAGTGATGCAATACATTTTCTACATTCTTAAATGTACCATAGCTGACATTAATCGAATGGATGCCATAACGAGAAAGCTGCTTACCTGCCACCGCATGCATCATACCAAAACTGATATTGATCGTCTGTATGTGCCAAAATCCGAAGGAAGCAGATGATTAGTTCAACTAGAACTGTCTTATAAAACTACAAAATTAGTCTCCAACGACACGGAGAAGCTACAGAAGATGTTCTGTTTCAAAGAACATGAAAATATAAGCCAAACATTTTAAAACATAATAAACCGACTTAAGCTGCAAAATATTTTTTTTAAAAAGCAATGGCAAATGAAACCGACCAGATAGAAAATAAAACGATGTCAGATAAACTGCTTCAGGGTCAATACTTTGCCCGTCCCAAACAAGCTGATGTAGATAAACTCCATATACATCTGTTTCTACGTAGTTCAGGTTAAAAGCTGAAACTGAAAGTTTCATTCTTTCTGCACAGGTCTAATGACTGCCAACTAGAAATTATGAAGCCCACATACTAAAATATTTTATTAGTCCAAAATGCAGGTTTTGTGACATATATCCAGAAAAAAAGGCTTCCATTCTTGTGTCAGGTTGTGCGCTTTTTTCACTGGAAAAATCTGTAATTATGCAAGAAATTGGTATGAACACTCCCCAGACCCGGTTACATAGATAGGACCTAAGACTATTTCATGGGATTTTACAATACACGCAGCCAGAGAAATCAATTGTAATCTCCCTAATCGTGAATAGAGACTGCAAAGGCAACATGTGCCTCCTTATTGACAAAGGCAGTCCCTGCAGATTGCAAATCATCTTTGATGATCTTCGAAAAAACTATCAAATCACAATGACCTTGAAATCGAAATCTAAAAAAAAATGTCGCATGACCATATTAACATTTCCAGTTGTAGTTCGATCCCTCGGGTTGATGGGAAAACATTCCAATAGACTCAGTGTAGGAATCCCTGGTATCCCATGCCTTAAAGAAATACAAAACATTATACTCACAAGTAGCCTACACATTTCGAAGGGTTTATCGATGTAAAATATATGCGATTTCTTTTCAAACCTGCTCAGTGGAAAATATCATGATGCGATTTTTGTCTCTGGTCGAGAACTGGGAAAATAAAATGGAGATAAATGACACACCTAATATACAACAAGTCGAGAAGTTTTGTTGTAAGATGTGGGAAAACGGCAAATGCAAAATGAAAGGGGTACATGGATCAAGGTAAAAAATGAACAATACAAACAAAGACTGCCAAAAATGGACGGATATCAATATTGCTGAAACAGTCGCTGCCAGCTGCAAAATTAAAAACTTGAAAGCATCAGGAAATGACCGAATAGCCAATTTTTGGATAAAAATCCTATATCGCACCCAACATGACCTCGTACGTGCATACATTGATGTAATCATAAACCCAGAAAAATTCCCTAAATGGCTGGCGTAAAGTGTAACATAAATACTTCCAAAAACAGAATAAACTCAGAAATCGAAGAACTAAGACTCATCACCTGCCTAAGAACAATGTACAAGCTATTTACTACTGTAATATGCGAGAGGGCATACAATTTCCTCGCGAAAAATGATTTAATCCCATCAGAACAGAAAGATTGTAAAAGAGGATGTGACGAGGGATAAGACCAAATATTTATCAATAAATCAATAATGGAAGAGATGAAAACAAGTTGACGAATCTCATAGATAACATGGATCGACTACAGATAAGAGTTCTCAGTGTAACACACACATGGATAAAGACGAGCCTAAAATACGCAGAGTATGCCCCACTACGGTCAAATTCAAACTGGAAGACCACACTATGTCTAACACATGAAAAATAGTCATTAACTTCGAAACCAGTCAGCATCAAAAGTGGGACTATCCAAGAAGATTCATTGTCACCACTATTCTTCTGCCTTGCATTAGCGCCACTTAGCTGCCTACTGAATAAGAGTAGCTAGATATACAAGTCACAGAATGGCAAAATGTCTCAGCTATTTTATATTGACGAACTTAAAACGCTTGCCAAGAATGACAATGAGCAGAAAAACCTACTCAACATTGTCAAAACCATCGGTGAAGTCATTAGAATGGATTTCGAAATCGACAAATATGCCAAATCCCCTACAAAGACGGTAAAAAAACGAAGACTACATATTTAGAACTTGATATCAACAACACGATTAAGGAATTAGAACAAGATTGCACATACAAATGCTTAGGAAATAATGATGTAGATGAAATAGAGCATTCAATTATGAAGAAATATATCCGAATAGAATAGATAGAAGATTGCGTTTGATACTAGAAGCAAACTTAACGTGAACAATAAAGTGAAGGCAATAAACA
This sequence comes from Acanthosepion pharaonis, assembly GCA_903632075.3. Taxonomy (NCBI): domain Eukaryota; kingdom Metazoa; phylum Mollusca; class Cephalopoda; order Sepiida; family Sepiidae; genus Acanthosepion; species Acanthosepion pharaonis. The sequence continues at coordinate 437,745 of CAHIKZ030004661.1, forward strand.
CCTTAGCTATACACGCAGTAACATATAGCTTCATCATAATTAAATGAAAGTTTGATGACATTAAAATATTGGTCGTCAAGCCCAGAAAACTGCTTACGCAAATGAGATTGCACCAGCCGAAATCAGATGTTGATGGGCTGTTCGTACCAAGAGATTTAAAACCACACTTGAACTAACGATAAAAAAACACCAAACTGATTGGAAACATACATGACAAAAACCAATGTCCCTCTCCTACAAATAGTAAAACACCAAATCCACACTATCAACAAAGAAGATGCAATCTTCAAGAAACAGCTTAATGTATCTGAAATCGAACTATCAAAAACGAATCGAATGCCATCTAGGCCAAGATGAGACTTAGGAATTATTGGAGGAGATAGAATACAAAAAAGAATTATTAAGAAAAAGATCCAAAAAGTATATTAGAGGAGAGTGCTGTTGTTACTAGAAAGCAAACAACATGGGACCAATAAATAGAAGGCTATCAATACATTACCTTTACCCATAATAACACACAAACGTCAACATTATTAAATGACATTTGAATGACATTAAAAGAATTTACACCAACACAAGAAAAAAATGTTATCATATGATTATGAAGCACCCGAATGTTCATAGGCTGTATGTAGCAAGAGCTTTAGGATGTCTAATCTAACTTGAACTAAACGTAAAAAAAAATTACAAAATAAACCCCAAAAAACTAGGAGGATAAGGCGTTTCATGGCAAAATACGTAAAAAGAAGGCAAAGAAGCAAATGTGGATCAACAGAAAACACATCAGTGGCTGAGGCGCACTTGGTTGAAAGCTGAGTCAGAAGGCGTAATTATTTCAGCTCAGGACGAAAGCCTCGCAGCCAGATCCTATCACTGTCACATAATCAAGGATGGATTTAACCCGAAATGCAGGATCTGAAGGAAATATGTTGAAATTTTCGACCATATTATGTCAGGATGACTGGATCAAGAAGAAATTTAATACACTCATATACATAACAAGGTAGCGACATATATTCACTTGAATATTTGAAAGAAGCAAAAAATGGAAACTACTGAGGGATGCTATGAGCGAAAACCAGAAAATGTTGCACAAAATAACAATTTAATTATCCTTTTTGATATTCCAATTAAAACCGACAGGGAAATAAAAGTCAGTGGATCAGATATTATCAGAAAAATCAAAAAATTCAGGAGGTGTATGCTTATTGACATAACAGTATCATCTGAGAGAAACAACTCCATGAAAAGTATCGAGGAATTTCACAAATACAAGGGCCTGGAGATCGAGATTGAGAGGAAATGGGGAATGAAGACTGAGATTGTACCAATAGTAATCGGGGTTGTAGTCATGTGACAAAAATAGAATGTTCCAGGTATCATCAACATACAGGTTGCCCAGAATATCGCCGTCATTGGTACATCACATATACTAAGAAAAGTGATATCAATTATATGACAATTCTCCTATAGCGTCTAAGATCCTTAGTTTGGACACGGCTTCTATAGCATACAAAGCAGGACATATAACATACATAAATAATAATAATAATAATAATAATAAAAAGAAGAAGAAGAAGAAGAATACAATAATAATAATATATAGGAGTTTACGTATATTATTGTATACAATAATACATATATTTTAAGGTATTTAAAGTAGAGTTTAAATTGAATATATTATAATATAGTCAATACAATTTAAATATATTCAGTAATTAAAACATATTTCTCTTACATATCTTAATAATCAATAATCCAACAATTTAAGTGAAATAGTATTTTTCATAAGTCGTTTTTTCTTCTTTTTAATTTATAAATAATTAACTTCAGATTCACATCATTTTTAATCAGGATATATATTTTAAGATAAAACGCGAATATATACATTATTTACATTGTGCTGTTTTCCTCATTTTTACTGCCATATTCACTATGGAATATGGCAATAATGATGAGGACAATATTCTGAACAATGTAAATAATGTATATAATTACAATGCCATATCACAGAATTATAGAAAAACGCGTGGGATGTATAAAGCGTGTATATTTCTTCTGGAAATATTATTCTTGGTATGATCATGCAAGATTTATAATGAAAATATTGTCTTGCAATTACATAATCTTCGGACTGCTGCGAAATTTTCTCGGCACTTACAAAAAATCATCGACAAATAGTTATTTCTTAAACAGTTCGGACATTACCAGTACGATGAAAAGTTACGATTATATATGATTTCATACTACCTCGACCATTGACGATTCCGAGTATTTGTTCTGATCCAAGTTCACTTAGAAGGATAGGACCAACACGGGAATCGTTTTCAGGAAGCTTCTGAACGCACTCCTCTAATAAAATCTGAGTTGGGTAATAATCTCAGCAAGCAGGGTCATTTTTCAGATGAGCAAAACGATTTTTGCTTCTCTCGGTCAACTCATGATTTATTAAAATTAAAAGCTTCAAAAGTCTATCGAACTTTAAATACGAATGGTGTAGCTTAAGCTGTGGTATTTGATATTTCGAAGGCCGATGGCAGGGCATGCTGGTCTTCTTTCACAATTTAAATTGTTATGGTATTTCTAGACATTTTTTTGTTTGATTTGATCTTTCTTACCAGACCGCGAAATGAAAGTTTTCTTGAACAGGCACTCTTCTCTATCAGTTTACGTTCAGGTGTCCTCCAGTGCGTTATACTAGAATGTAAGTAGTTTTTTATATTAATAAATTTCTTTCATGGTGTCCTCAGATCTCATTTGTTATCAATGCTGATGCCACAACTACATATTGATGTCTTAATATTAAGTCTGATAGGTTCGATAAGGTGAAATTAGCTGATCTAAAAAAAATAATGAACTACAATTTGTTGTCAACTGGGGCAAGGAATGGTTTGTTAATTTTAACGCCTCCAAAACGAAACTGCTCTCTTTTAATCACCAGATTGGACTTTTACCTTCCATCAGCCTGATTGATGCTAACCTCCAGAAGAGTAACTGATTGCACTTTTTCCGGTTAACTTTTTTTGCTGACATGATGGGGGAACATTATATTAAATCAATATCTATTATTGCTGCAAGCAAAGATGATTCACTGCCTGGTACTAGACAATCTCTTTTTTACAAGTGGTTAGAGGTAACCGTAAGTTATATGCCAGATGTTTCTTCTTTCGCTCTCATCGCTTGTAGAATTCTATTCCGGCTTCTTGCATCCCAGTTAAAACTGATCTTCAAACTTTAAATGCAATGCAAAATCATTAACTTCTGTCTTCTTAACTAATGTTCTTTTATATTTATCTCTCTAGTGATTGTTCTCAGATATGTTCACACTCCGGACACTCCTTTGTGTTAGCGTGTTTTCTTGCCTTGCCAAGAAAAAAAAAAGAAAATTAAACAAGCAAAACGGACATCATTATTTACTGATATTGAGCAAATATTATATTTAATCTCAGTTGTCAATTGTGTGAATATGTTTCTGTACAAATAAGTATACAACCGACTTTTTCTGCACTATATCAAATATAGATTAGTGTTCAGTAAAGAATAAGTATACAAATATATTCTGAAAAAATACCAATATTTCGTAGAAAATCCTGTTTTTTCCTTTTCCAGACATTTAATTTATTAGTGCTTGCGCACCAGAAAAAAAAATTGAAGAAATGTTTTATATCTTTCCTCAACGTTTTCGGTGGCTACACAATTAGCTTATGTGTTGAACTAGTTTTAAAACAGTATAGGAAACATGGAGTAAAATTACAATAAAACCTATTAAAAATGTAAAATTGCGCTAAAAACTTTATAAGCGTCAGGATAAAACTATCCACCTACAAAAATGTGAAAATCACACATAGACATTTATAAGTAGGTATACTAGGAAATCTTACATTTTTAAAGTTATCTTGATCCTGAATTGTTAACAAATATGACCATATATATATATATATATATATATATATATATATATATATATATATATATGTAAAGACGGGGTGTAATACGTGACATAAAAGTACCCAAACGGCCTTTCGCAGGTTTTGAATTCAGAGTTTCCCTTCTCCTAGACCAGGCTATAGAACCCAGTCTGTGCTGCTATTTACACCTAGCTGAGTGGGGAAAGAAGAACCATACCTTTCCTGAGGGTATTAGCACGTAACTGAATGTAATGGATGTAACTGGAATTCAAACTCGACTCACCGATCCCTCAGTACGAGCCACTATCCATTACTCCACCCTCTAACCTATATATATATATATATATATATATATATATATATATATATGTAAAGGGAAAGAGAGGGAGAGTGGAAGACACACACATACAAGCAAACGTTTGTGTGTGTCAGTAGTATTAATCATTTCAACACAAACAAGGCGATGAAGTCACAGTGATGCAAAGATTTAATGACGGTGAAGGTAACTGTTTAAGAGGGGGAAGAAGAGAAGGGGAGTGAAATTAAAAAATGATCAAGATTCAACGTGTCAATTGATGAGATTTAACGTTGCATTTACAGGTCTTCTCTGACTTACGACCACGGTTGTTTATGTCCAAATCGGTCTGGTCGTAAATCGGCCTATCATCATTTTTGCATTTATTATTCCATTTTCAGCCGTTATTCTATTCATTTATAATTGTTACGTTTATTTCACCTTTGACCCCATTTTATCCCCTCTCTCCGCATTATTTACTTTCTTAATTTTTACGTTTTCCCGGTTTAAGTTAAACATTGCATACTAAAGTAAAAGTAGTTTACCAGTTGTTATAGATGCAAAACTAATAAAATAAAAGTTCAAAAATCAGAAACCAATATACTATTTAAATATACCAAAATATATGCAAATACAAACCATCTTATTACAAGCTCGTGCTTGATAGAGGATCGTCGATCTCGTTAACAGACGGTCAGATGTACCAATTATCTCTTGTGGACGTAATCATAAAGAGTCGTAAGTCGCATAAATCCTAATTCGCATTATAAGTTGTAAGTCGACGATGACCTGAAGATCGAAGGTTACAGGAAATCTAGAATCACGAAAATACTTTCAGAAGCGAAAAATGCTAGTGAACAGGTCTTCATCATTTGCTGGCATAAGAATCCTTGTAACGGGCGTACCTAATGTCTTACTCAGTAAACTTCTTTTTTTTTATATTTATTAGTATCAAACATCGTTACATTTAACAATTTCAAAAACAAAATATTGAGAACCTTTTGCGAATATAGTGCTGCAAGTTTAAACTTGGGAAGTCGGGATACCAAAGAAGAAAGCTCACCAGAAAAATTATTATAAGAATAATTATTGAAATACACATGGCATAAGAACCATAAACTATTGCAGCAATAGTCAATGCATGGATGGACGGTAAAAATAGAGATGTGCAACATTGATTCCGACGAAAAAAAAAAAAACGCTCTACCCTCATTGTGAATAAACATTATTTTTTTTAATAATTTCGCCCCGAGCATGATGTCGTGTCCATTAAAATATCAAATACTGTAGTTACGAATCAATCACATTCAATACAATGCTTACATCTTACAACACACCAATAAAACTATAGAATACTAATCAGAAAGTTTGTTTTATTAGTCCTCATGATTTAGGTTGTCACCAACAAAATATTGCGCGGACGTCGTAGAAGATATAACGCGGAGTTTTAGTGCCCATTAGGAAAAAATAAATAATTTAAATTTGGAGCCTATGTTCTGACGAAAAAGTTTTTAAAACAAATGGAATCCGGCCCCAAAGGTAATACGCACATCTGTCTCGAACGTCCCCATCACTTTCGTTGATGTTCTTCATGACCCCATTTACGTTTATATGCTAAAAGGGAAAGTACTGACGGATTTCAAAGAGACCGCTTCAGCCTACAATACGCCAGTGAACAGTAAGAACCAAATTCTAACTATCACTTGTAACCTCAGTTTCAACAAATAAACATTAATTTAATATAGCGACAAGAATACAAGCAGTTTGTCATAGATTAGAAAGTAATGTCTTTTTCTATTGGTTAATGAATTCCTGGAAAAGAATATGAACTGTATTTGTGTATGTTTGTGAGAAACAATGAAATGTTATGTGTGTTTGTGTGAAAACGTCAGTAAATAAAGCGTGTAATTATAAGCGAAGAGCATGCTTCTTCGAACATCGTGGTCTGGCAATGCGTATAAACAAAGATCATTACAAAGTACCAGGATCTGTTTTTATAGAAAATGCAGAGGGAAGCTGCGTCATGTCGGTTGATATTACAGAAGTCGAGATGCCACGTCAGGATCGATAAAATTTCAGACACGTCTTTATATTTTCTCGAGAATCTTTAAATATGGTAGATTTACAGAGATTCATTATGGATCCTGTGATTGCTTTAATTTCTGAACTACGATATGATGTCATATTGATGCCATTATTTGATGGAAAACGTAGCCGAAACACTGCTATTTCCTATTTTCCATGATAACACACACACATACACAGACACACAGAGACACACAGAGACACACACACAAGCATCCACAAACCCACATATAAAAACTCACACACATACAAACAAACAAAATTTCAGTTTTTGTGGGATGGGGGATTTTTAGCTGATAAGCTTTTAGTAAAAATGCTAGGTGAATTGCGACCTAACACACTACGAAAAAAATCTAGACTATCTTCCGAATACTGATTTTGGAATGAACTTTTCTCGGTATCTACACATTGATGTGTGTTCTATGTATTTTTCATCAATATATGTAGACATCTCTTTCTACATATCCAAGTCTATTCACACACTTCTGCCATTCTGGTAATATCTGCATATAAATACATTTCTGATTTTGCATATGCGTTAATATTTGCATAATCAATTCTAAACGTCAAGTGGAAGACGCGAACGCTGTTGAAGAAAATCTTGAGTTTAGAAATCTTCTGTTTTTTTTTAGTCAGTCTTATTCTCTCCTTCTAAGTAAACTGAAGTATTCTTAAGTGAATGTACAGAAATAACCTGACATTTTAGGTTGATAAAATTAATACACACTGATATTTCGAGGAGATAAGTGCCTTTACATCTTTCTGACCCCGTCACTTCACCATGTCTCTAGTCGCTTCGTAGCATTCTTTTTTATTTTTCGTCACGTCCATACCAAAAAACATATTCCATATAATTTTTCCACATCACGTAATTATTGTTGTCAATACTGACCTTCATTACACAGACTGCATACTGAGGCTGTTTACGTCAAATATGATTTTTCGTTGTTTTCTGTGTTTTGTCAGCTACGTGGTAAACTATCCACAAGAAACCTGAATGGTTTTCTGTTTCGTCGATGATTGGAAATATTTGTTCATTCTGTTAATCATCAATGATCAACAAATTAAATGAACAAGTTTACAGTTCAGCCGCTTCTCTCTCTTTCTTTCTCTCTCTCTCCCTCTCTCTCTCTCTCTCGCAATGTCGTCATAGAAAACAATTATCTTACTATTGTTTCACACAAAGTACTTTTCATATTTACCGATTTTCTACCGATAGCATCCTAAGTTTTTATCTTGTTTAAAACTCTGATTAGCTCAGTCATATTGACTGTCTCGAATACTAACTTTTTCAACGCTTATATTTCTCGGCTGTACAACAGTAGTTCAATAAATGCGTACCTTGAACTCTATAGGATGGATCAAAAATATTTTCAAATTTTTGGGGTGGGTTCCTGTCACTAAAACAAGGTAAAATGCCCTTATAAACATATGTCCAAAAGGCTATCATAACAAATATTTAAAATATCCTGAGTTTGCTTCTACACACGCATGCACCCTTCGGATCATTGACTAGCGGACCCTTTCAAGTACCCCCACACGGTGTCGAAAGTTTCCACAGGTCCCCATGAAACATTGATGTAACGTCTTTGCAGTATTAATGTCTGCTGCATTGAATTATTCTTTAGGTGGCCTCGCAGATAAGATTCTAAAGGATTGAGATAGGGGGAACGTGTATGACTTTAAACCGGTCCTCCCCTACCTATCCAGCTTCAGGGTCAGCTAGCGCATCTCGGAAAATGTAAATAAATGTGCAGGCGCCCCATAGAAGCGATTTCTCCAAAAAGTTATCAAGTGGTGATTAATCAGAGGGCAAAAGTTCCTGCAAACCTTGCAAATGATACGGAAAATGGAGCTGTTCTTGAAGTACCTGAATTGTGCAGGCTGTAGAATGTGTTCTTCGTAGTCATTCGTATGAGCAGATCTCGGTCTTCCTCCATCCATAGGTTTTAGAGCCACAGATCCTGTCTTACCAATGCGACGATAAACAGCAATGGTTGATGGAATCAGCTGCCTTCAGTCTGGAAACGCAACCTGATACCGCAATTGATCCTCGCGTCCATTACCAATCGCCCGGCCATATGTAAAAATCATATCGTCCTACTGACGTTATGAATATCTTGCCATAGTTAAACGGAATCCTTCTCAGTTAATTCACTAATATACACGTTAAATGTTGAAAACAGACCAGCTAAAAATATACAGGAATAACAAGTGTAAACTAATTTATATGGCAACTCATAGGCATCTGCCGTTAACATACTTAGCACCTAATTACTCGAAAAACGAAGGATTTGCGGATGGATATTTATATGGATTTTGTTTCGTTTTGGTAGAAGCCTTCCGCCAAAATTGTAAAACTAAATAATAATTTGATAATCGCTGCATACGAGCGACATTTTCACTACATTAATTTCGATGCGTTTTCGTTTTCACATTCACAATTCACCGAATAAATAAAGAAGGAAATATGACGAGCTGTTTACGCATATTATTTAGTTACTGATGGCTTACATTTTATATAAATGCATTCCTAACAAGTTCGACAAATAATTAGATATATATATATATATATATATATATATATATATATATATATATATATATATATACAGCGTATGTAAATATAAATATAAAAGTGAACATTGAAGTCAACACTCAGAGGCAACAGGCTGTTTCATGCTAGACGCATTCGTCAGGCCGCGAATGCTGGATATTTCCTCGGCTTTTTATATATATGGGTCAGTGGTGCATTGTGGGTAATCTATTCTGGCTGTTAATTTTATGGGGGTGGCTTGTTTGTCTATTTATTTAATTGTTTATGTTAATTTTTTTATTTGTTTTTCATTTTCATTTTGTATCATTTATTGTTTTCTTTTTTTGATGTTTTATTAACGTAGTAAAAAAATCTGAGAAGGATTTGCTTAGGTGGCTTTCTTAATAAAACATCGATATCAACAGTGAAGCTAAAGTAATCGCTCAAAATCTAGAGGTAGACGACGGGAAAAGTTGCACCAGTAAGACGCTAGCCTTTATCATACTAAAAGACCACAAAGAAAATTTCAAAACCAACCCTACATGCAGACTCATAAACTTATAGTGAACTAGGTAAAATAAGTAAAACGATACTAGAAAGAATTAATACTGAACTAAGGAAAATGTTAGGAGTAAACCAGTGAAAAAACACAAAAGCAACTATTGACTGGTTCCACAACTTAAATAACAAATATAATTGCCAGTTTATACAATTAGACATAAAAGAATTTTACCTATCCATAACAAAATCCATGCTAGATAAGGCAATCACGTTAGCTCAGGAACAAATAAAAATAAAAACAAACGAAATCGATTATCATTAAACACTCACGTAAACCATTACTATTCCAAAATGAAGATGAATGGATAAAGAAAGAAGGGATCTTTGACATTAAAATCGGAAGTTTTAACGGTGCAGAGACCTTCGAAATCATAGGTATATATTTACCATATGAACTGAGTCAAATAATAAATAAAAAATGATACAGGACTCTACAGGGATGACAGTCTCATAATCTTATGAAAGTAGAAAAAACAAAACACAGACAAAACTAGAAAAGCAATAATAAGATATAAAAACTAACCTAAATGAAGTAGATCTTCTTGTTTTTACCTTCAACCTAAGAAAGAAAAAAAAACTATACGGAAAACCCAATGACAAACCACTGTACATACACACATCCTTCAATTACCCACTTTCGATAATCAAACAGATACCAAAATCGATTAACCGCAGACTCTCCGACAATTCTTGCAATAAAACCATATTTAACGAAGCCATGAATGACTACAAAATAGCAATAAAAGATTGTGGATTCCCGGAAACACAAACATACTTACAACAGAGCACAATAAAGATCAACATGAAGAAAAATATTATATGGTTCAACCCACCGTACAGTAAAAACAAACGTAGGTGAAATATTCTTCAAACCCCTAAACAAACACTTCTCGGAATCAAACACTCTACAAAAAATATTCAATAAAAACACTGTAAAAATCAGCTATAGTTGCACCGAGAACATGGCACAAATAATAAAAAAGCACAACAGGAAATCTTTCAATAAAGCTCCCGAAGAAATTAAACCCACTTGTAACTTTTGAATAAAGAATGAATGTCCCTTAAACGATAATTGCTTAAAAACAACGTGATGTACGAAGCCACGGTAAAATCACCAGATAATGAAGAAAAAGTATACATGGAATAACTGAAGGAGCCTTGAAATAAAGTAACTATGCCCATAAAACACCTTTCGCAAATAGTAAATACGTGAAAACTCCAGTGATTTCTCAGTACATCTGGGAAATTAAAAATAAAACACAAATCACACCAAACATATCATGGGAAATAAGGAAAAGATCATAAGCCAATAAAAATCAATCAAAAACTTGCAAACATTCCTTGGAGGAAAATAGCTATTATTACCTTCCAAGACCAAAACAAATTACTAAATAAACGATCAGAGCTCATCTCAAAATGCAGACATGAAAACAAGTTTTTACTACGTTACTCAATATCGAAAAGTGAAATGAATAAATTTAAATAAACAAAATAATATAAAAAAACAAGTAAAATAACTTAACCCAAACAAATAATAAACACAATAATAAACCACTCCCGTTTGAACAGACAAAATATAATAAATAAATAAATAAATATAAAATACATAAAAAGCAAGTAAAAACAATCAAGCCAAATAAGTATACAAAGTAAATAATAATAAATAAATTAACAAACCAATCCCACCAAAATAACCGTAAGAATAGACTGCATTAACCAATCCAAAATTAGACGTACAAAATAGCTTTAACTGCTATATATCGCTAAAAAACATCACTACGTTACTCAAAATTTGAAAACCAAATATAATAAATAAAAATAAACCCAATAAAAAATAATAGAAATTAATCCAAATAAATAAATAAATGAATAAATTAACACATCACCCTTGTAAAATAACCGTTAGAACTAATAACAATAAGCCTAAATAAGCAAAAACAAGTACGAATAATCAATCCAAATATATGAATTAAAAACTGTCTACCCGCCAAAATAAAATAGACTACGGCAAACTATCTAAACATTGGACGAATATCTATAATTATCTTCCCAGACCAAAACAAACTATTAAATAAGCGATCTAAGCAACCTCTACAAATGCCAGCTTGGAAACTCATGGCATCGGGAAGGTCATTGATGAAAACAAGGGACAGTGTAAGGCCGAAGATAAAGCTTTGGGGGACACCAGCGTCCAGGATAAAGGAGGCGGAAAAGAAGCCGTTTAGGACGACCTTCATTTCACGGTTTGACAGAAATTATTGTATTAAGCCAATTCATCGTGCTGTAATACCGTATCCCTGAAACTTACAAAGTAATCCCCCATGCCAAACCCCATCAAACGCTTTAGAGATGTCTCGAACCACGGTTAGGACTTCTTCATTATTGTTGATTGCTTGGTATACAAATTCAGCAATGGCCGTGAGAACGTCAGCAGTAGATCGGGCAACGCGGAAGCCATATTGCTTGTCGGAGAGCAGATTATGTGATGTAAGGGTTTTAACAGCTTTGATTAAGCCTTGAAGACTTTACCTAAGAGTCTCAGGAGACTGATATGACGGTAGCTAGACGAGTCAGAAGGGTGACTAGAGTTTTTAAAGACAGGCACAACTGATGAGGACTTCTAACATGTTGGAAAGCAAGATTTAGGGAGGCAGCAATTGTCAAGTTTAGAGAGGACAGGAGTCAAATCAGGAGAATATTTCTTCAGGACAATGGCTGGTATCGCATCCCTACCACTAGCCTTATGAGAGACAAATTTAGGGATGATGTTCAATACCATCGTTGGGGATATGTACATCGCATGCAGTAGATTAACAATTCTAGGGGGAAAGTGCGGTGTGTGTACACCAGATGAGTTTAGCTTTGAATTGGATGGGAACTTACGAGCAAAGTATTCAGTCTTATCAGCTGAGGAGGTCAGGCTCTCAAATTTGTTGAATAAAGGATGTATTGAAGGTTTGCTGTGTTTCAGCATGATTTTGCTATGCCACTAATAATCTTTTGAACCAAACTTGCGAGACGGAATACGTTGATTCATTGTTTCGGCGGAGTAACTTTATGTCTTTGAGGACATTGTTGCACTCGTTACGAGCAATGACAAAGAGACATCTGTTGTAATCAGACATATCTCTACGTTATAGTCGGATGTAGTGTTTTCTGTGGGCAATAGCTGTTGCGCAAGCAGCTGTGAACCACAGGGATGAATACGATGCCACCTTACATTTTCTTGTAGAAATGAAATCCTCGATTCCAGCTAAAGCTTAAAGACAGTATTCCAGGGGACATCACGAAGGAAATCGCAGAACGAGTCCCAATCTGCTCGTTGAAAATAGAAAGATGCTCTGTAGGTATGAGGTCCTTTAATGGAGGAGGGAGAAGTAGAAGGAAATGAAAACAGACACGACTGTATTATCAGTGTTTCCGAGAGGGCAGAGCTGCGTGGCACGACATGACCGGGGGATGAATGTAAAACATAGATCAAGAAGAGAAGCCATACCATCATTGTTGCTGGGGAAACGCGTAGGAAAGTCAACCACTTGACTGAGAGATTGAGAGATTGAAAAGTTAAGTGTTTATGCCAGGAAGGTCAGTTACACTGCGTTTAAGCCATTTCGTATGGAAGGCATTGAGTATTACCAAACTCATATATGTTTGCAAATTGATGTAGAGAAATAGCCTTGTCTATGTTATCGGAAATGCAATTGATTACACCACAGTCTAGGCAGGATGAAGATCTATAGAGAAAGAAGAGATTGCTTATTGATTTGAGGAGAGATAGTCGGAGACACGTGTATGAATGTTCTGCAGATTCGAGAGAGAGAGAGTTTCCTAGCCAGTGGCAGATTGTAAAATCCCACGCCATGCATGTGGGTAATAGACTCCTTTCTTTGGAGAGGAAAGTAACCGGGAATCAAGAAAGCAGAGGAAGGGATTGACGAATTATGGTTAGTCTTGCAGAGAGCTTATAAGTCAGGAGACTCCTCAACCATAAACAATTCGACACTGCAGAAATTGGTCCGAATGCCACGGATATTGGTGAAGGATATGTTTTAGTGTTTAGGTGATTTTTAGAGTTGGTTAAGGTTTGTTTCTTTGATTGTTTGTAGTCATGATGGGAATGTTGATAGTGAACGTGAGACAGCCTAAATTAATAGTAGCTGAACGATCACCGCAATTAACATGGTCAGAGAGGAGCTGGCGCAGCAGACTGCAACATAGTGTAGCCTTAGGGTTACTGTTATGGTCCAGGTTAGGACCAAGGAAGGACAACACGAACACAAGAGTAGAAATAACGAAGGTATATTACACGAAATAATAATACAAGATGTGGAAGGTATCAGTCTGGTTTGGAATGAACTACTATCGGCTCGACTCGATTCGTCCGTCTCTCGTGAGAGGCATAGTATATATAGTGTTAGGAAGAGTTCATTCTTTAGTTATAGGTAAGGACCCTTACCCAGCGGAAGAGCGTGCAGGGACACCCTTCCATGGGCGACATGGCACTACAGGCACCCCGATATTATGTAACTGTTGATAAAAGTAGCCGCTCAAGGCGCTACGCAAGAGATAGGACTCCTAACTACCAGTCGGGAACAACAACCAGAAAACTGTGAAACCGTTACCCGCAGTATGAAGAGACGTTGCCACAGTTTTCACATATCGCATAGGATCAACGAGAGCATTTATACAGAGGCCAGAAAAAAAGAATAAAAATCCGGTGACCACTTCCAGGGAACAGGAAACAAGGAATGAGTCTCTATGCCTGTTCAAGAAAAGTGGGGGGGTTGACCGGACGAGAGGTATACGTATCTACACCGATTACACACACGCAGAGAAAAATATGGATATATGAAGTTTTAACTTAATGTAATTGCCAACTGATATAATGGAATATGTGTACACCTGATTTCCCCCTCAATGGAATATGATTGGCTGATGTCCGTCATAAACACAGATGGACGTGTAGGTACGACAGAGTTTAAGTCTATGACGACGCCCATTGGACTACGCCATTGGCTATCCTATTGGTCTACACCTGCGTCTACGACGAGTACTAGTCGATTACTGCTACCGTGTACTAATTGGTTACACTAGCCAAAACCACTTAGCTACTTCGATCAAATATATTCCTTTCCGGAACATATCCCCAACATACACTTTGGCGTAAGGGAAAAAGGTCTAAGCCACGACATGGCCAACTCTAGCAAGGTTTCTTCGAGGAATTCATATATATATATATATGTGATGAGACCAGGAGAGACACTAAAAGAAAAACATTATTCTCCTTTGTAATGAGGGATACAATATAGATAGACAAACTATCATGCGTGGTAGTAAATACATACACGCGCATGCGCGTGCACAAAATCTCTCTCTCGCGTGTACACACACACACATACACACACACACGTGTGTGTGTGTGTGTGTGTGTGTGTGTGTGTGTGTGTGTGTGTGTGTTACCGAGAAATATTGTTATATATCAAAAACAATATTGCGGATAATTGGACATGCGCTATCCCTATACAGAAAAAAAAATCACATATTGAAGTATTATGTTAGTATAATAGAAAAATAGTGTAGTCAACGTCTTGCTAGTCCTATGGCCTAGCATACAGAAGTTTCTATCTCCGGAGGTCACTCATCTAAGCACTAACCAGACGTAAGTTCAATGGTCAGAGTAGAACTTCTGTTTCAAAGCAATATGAACATAATCTTTTTTAAATTCCAATTTCAATAAATCGATATTTTAAAATCTGTCATGTAAATTTATGGTACGTTAAGATTTTTGACCTTCTAGTATTAAAAATTACGAGAAGGTTTTTTTCTCCAGATACATTAGCCACATTTTGAAATCTAATTGTATAGACGAAGCCAGCAAATATATCTGTCTGAAAGCCCAATGATATCGATTTTTTTTTAAGTATTCTTTTTGTGTTTAAATATTTACACAATCTGACAATGATTAACAAATACGAAGGGAAAATTGTATTTCCCTATTTAGAAAACATATTCTATTTGGAAAAATAGAATTCGAAACTTCTTAATCCAATGTGGGCGTATAATATTTTAGGGTATTGTAAAGGTTATTTTTGGGATTGACTTTATACTATACTGGCTGTCCTGGGGACAGCACTTGATATTATATAGGACATAAAGAGTGTGAACTGTAAATTATGAAGCGCTTGGTATACGTAATAAGAATCAATTCATATATTATTCATTTCTTAAAAGGAAACGACATCCTCTCTTGAAATCGGAAAAGGGAATTAAGTCGCATTTTTTCTTATGAGTGAAATATACTGTAATCCAAGATGCAATGGATAAAAGGAGGTATACATTACTCAAAAATGATAATAAAACTCTCATCTCATTTTAACAGATATCTTAATCAACATTACACGAAAATATCGTTTAAATTTATTCATTAAAATCGCAATTCGTTTAAACCCCGGCTTCCAGATCCCTTCGGAATTTCTTGCAACTCTGAGGTTCTCCTTGTTTAAGTTGTTGAATGCTGTCATAATTCATGTCTTCAGTTCACCTTTGTATAATGATTTTCTTTGGTCTCTCACTCAACTGCGCCGCACATATAATAATCATGGGGGTTGCAGTCTGGCGAGTTCCGTGGTCAGATGTAAGGGATGATGTGGCCGTAGAAATTGTCTGACAACAAAGACTGGGTTCTTATGCCTGTTTGTCATAGTGCAGACACCTGTTACCAGATATACGCTCTTCAAATAACCGCACTCTAACCCCAGGGCAGCACTACCTACTCAAGGAACCTGATGTAGGACTCCAGTTGAATCTGAGGCCCTGTGGGAAGATGAATGTAACGTTGCCATCGTTAGTAATCACTCCAAAAACCTTGATGCTGATTGGGTATATCATCCTTTCGGAATCATCTACACTCTCCTCAAATTGACACCTAAACACTTTGATTTTTCGTATTTGAGCTTCTGCTGTGTAGCAGTATATCATGCCGTCTCCAGTTTCCTGGCGGAGTGATTTGCGTTATGATGCTCTTTTTCTCGCTGACCATGACCAACTGAACTACTATACGGTCCAGTCCAAAACAAACAATACTGCTGTCGTTTGAAATTATCAAAGTTTTCTCTTAAAACAATTTTTCGCGAAATACATTTCTTAAAAAAATCATATGATTTCCATTTCTAATCATTTCTTTGAAGTCGTGTGGAACATTAACATCTTGATTTTATCATTACTTTCTCGTCAAGTTACATGTGCTATCCATTTTGTTTTTTTTGATACTGTTGTTTGCCCTCAAGAGATGGCGATTCTATTATTTAACACAGTTCTTTTTCAATAATTTTGTAGAATGTTTAATGTAATGTTCAAATAAGTATGGTATTCGACAAGAGACATAGGCTTCACTCGATCAAATGGTTTGGTAAACATTCAATTTACAAAACAGTTATACAGCTGACCGTTTATATATTTCTGATCGTGTTTTACATCTATATGAGGTTTTCGATCTGTTGTTTAAGAACATTTCCCGGTTAATAATGTGGTTTGTATTATTTACCACTACAGCAGCCTATTCTATGCTTAATTTCACTTTCTCTCATGTTTATTTTCCTGTATATGTCATGTTCCCTCAAAACGTAGGCGATCATGGCCTTCCACTACTTCCAAATCCTACATAGCCCTTAATAAATTTTGTTTTCCTTTTATTTCTCTTAAACCCTTCACCATCCATTTACTCTAGTTTACTACATTTGTTATAACTAATCTATACGCCGACTTATTTGAAGATTTTAATATTTACTTATTCCATGTCTTTTGTTTTCATGGTGGAGTCAGATTATATGAAATCACGGATTAGGCACGCCTAGACGGTGTAATGGTTATCAAGCTTGTCTCGTTAGAAAAATTACGAATGAGTAGTAAGTTCGATCCTCACTGGGTGCCTCCTACTTTCTTCCTTGTAGGACATATAACCTACTCTTGGAATATCACTATGACTTCACTGATTCGCTTCCACATCCAGATCATAGTTTCGGTTTTGGAATAATTTTTAATTTGAGTCCCGTTTCTTGCAACATTTGGTACAAGATTTGTAGTGAAAGTGATAATCAGCCATCTCGAAAGAGTTCGTATTTTGTGTGCGATCTGCCCCCAAAAATTACCAAAACATAGCAAAAATTTACTTTCAGGACTAGAACCTATGCTAATAATCTTCCCACCCCTGAATAGCTTAACCAATCAGAACGATCTTTCGGTGAATAAAAGCCGTTGTTTTTCGCTTATGTGGACAGATAAGATATACTGAGCTTGGTTTTTGCAGGTGAGAAATGAATGTTGGATTTGTGATCCCATTTTGTCGTTTCTACGTTGACTTCTAGACTGGTACGACGGACTATCGTTTGAACTGTGATTTGGCTACAAGTGTTGCGGTCGAGAGACAGAATAACTAGATTGCAGACGTTTATTGATACTATGAGTTGACAGTTTTTTTTCTTTTTTCTTACAACTACAAGATTATTATTTCCTTTTCAGGATCATTCTTATCTCAAGCATCAGTACTTGTGTAATCATAACAGACTACTTTTCCTCAGTACATTAGCCTCTGGAGGGAAATCAAGAATAATTTTTTTCTATTGGTAGGTTCTTTTGTGTTGTGGCATACATTCCATAAATGATCAATGTCTATCTCTTCACATGCAATATTTCTACTTAATAATCATACATATTAATTCTAAAAATGCTAGAAAACCCGACTGTATATCAGCAGTAACGTATAATATGATTTTACTTAGAGCCGGGACAACAAGAATGAACATGAAAAAATTATCTCGGAGATATATAAAACAAGTTATAAAAAGGCCTGAGGTTAACTGTACTTCTTCGTTTAGTAAAACTCTATGTGTGCGGTTGTTAAGACGATAATGATTTCGAAAGTCAACGACTAGAAATGATTTGCGAAGCAAAGCGTTTGATCTCGAGAGAAGTGGTCAGCCAATGGCCATAGACAAACGTCCTGTTGAAAAGCAGCCAGCAGTTTTGCTGGAAGTAGGATGATCTCCCTCTCTCTCTATCTCTCTTTCCCTTTTCTTCTCTCTCTCTTTTCTTTTGTTTTGCAAAAGACAACACATGAATACAAAGTTAAGACAAATTTAGGGAAGACAGCATCTCGATTCGCAAAGTTGGCGTGTAAAGCGCTGATCTGAATTAAATACGACCGGGCAAGCGACAACATAATCTTATTATACATTACTTGGTTAGAATAAAGTTAAAATACTTGAGTATCACGCATAGAGATTGAAGAGTTTATGACAGAATCAAGTTTCGTTTACGATGTATTCGCTGCAGCTGAACAGTTTCTGGCAAGAAATGATGCCTTCTTTGTTGTCGAACTTAAACGCCCACTTGCCAAGAGATTTCAAACTTCCTTGGTGTATATTGGCACATATGTAAATGTGTGCATATGACTGCGTGTTTACTAATATCGTCATAAGAAAAGTATACATATATATATATATATATATATATATATATATATAATAAATATATTTATAAACACACACACAACACACACACACATATATATATATATATATATATATATATATATATATATATATATATATATATATATATATATATATATATTTGTATGAGCGTGTAAGAGAGAGACAAAGCATGTTATATAAATTTTTTGTATATAAGAAAAATATTAGGTAAATGAATGAGGTGTAAAATATTTGTGAAACGCGTTTCGTGTTCTAGCAGGACTTCATCAGTTTAATGAAATATTTTTTGATGGAATTATATAGTTATAGGAGGTGCATATATAAAAACAGGAGATTCTGTTCAAATATTTTTTACCTACACAATCACCATATTTTTTATATATTGATTAGGTTGTGTTAATAAATTCCCACAAAACCGAATTACCTGGCCTGATAGTTAAATGAAACAAAGTCGAACGTACGACGGAAATTGCTTATCTAAGAGACACAAACAACACATTACTTTTTCTCGTTATCAGTTTAAGCCCTACTGATAATGACATAGAACGAAGAGTCTATCAGAAATCAACTAAAAAATGATCACGTAATAATTATATTCTCTCTAGAAAAAAGCATAATAAAACCTGGAAGTACAATTCTATTGAAGAACATTCGGAATTTATAGCCTTAAATATTAACATAATGAAAAGAAATACATTGAACAAGCTTTAAGATAATCTGACTATAGCTTCTATCTCATAATCAAGCGGAGTTTCGTAAAATATTTTTAAATAAATGAATGAACTAATCCAGAAAATTCAGCAAATAGAGATAATACTCTACTACTTATCTGTTGAAACTTGGATAAGCATGGAATAATAATAATACAACACAAAATGTACGTAAACAAAATGTATTGTAACATGGAAAAGGTACACAATATTTACAGTTAGTTTTGGTATATTCTTGGGAAGACTGTTCCTGTAGAATGGGTTGACTTAATCGCAGTCGGGCAGAGTCTCTCGATTCGATCTTTTCTTCCTTCTCCCTCGTCTTCCGGTACCAACCCATATTTATATCGGTCGGTACTCCACTATGTAAATTAGGTGGATCGTACCACAACACTATCCATTTTGTTAAAACTGAAATTTAAAATAATTTATCTCATCTGAATAATACGAAATTTGAATTAATACAAAACTTCTGACATACGTCGACATCTACGGAAGTGTCCATTATGCCTAAAGGTATTTTTTTTAATTTAAAAAATAGCATAGCTTTTCCCACGGACAATAATCTCATAATATAAAATAATTTCAAGCGTTTCTACGGAATAATAGATACAAATCCGTCGTTATTCAGCAGAACAAAATGATGACAGTCCCTTCCTAAAACACTCCGTTGTATTTCAAATTAGATGTATTCATACAGAGTATAAAATATTATTTAAAATTTTCGATTCTAATACTGCTGTCTAAAAATATTTATTTTTTTTCGACGTTAACGTCGGACCCTCAAAAAACAATAAAGATTGCAAGTTTAGCGAAAATGATATTGTCTTTGATCGATATTGATATATCACTAATTATATTACGTTTCGAGATGAATACTAAAACGAAAAACCAAAAATTCATTTGTAGGTTAATTCGATGTGGTTGTGTTGAGACTAATTAGTGATTGCTATGGCTTCATAAGTGACAGCTAAAACACTGAAGATCTTTCAAACTTCTTTTCTTAGGAAATGGCTACAAATTCTGTAGATGAATCCACCATCATATTAGGTCCAAAATGCGTAATCAGAAACTGAACGAACATAAGTACAAATATGATTATTATATGAGATCAATAGAGATGAAAGCTGACCATTTTTACTTCACGGTTACACATTCCGAGACTCTTGTATTTATTCTGCGTCACGAATATTCCGCTGTTGAATCAGGCTTATATATGTGTGTAAATGCTGCTTGAGTTTATGTGTTGAGGTCATCAAATATAATTGCGTGTTCTAAAAGCATGCATCTACTGTGCATTTTACGTTTCAAGATAAATAACAACGAGACTCCAACTTGGTATCATCAATAAAATATATATATATATATTAAAACAACTACAATACAATTGTGCAGTGATGTGTGGTAATAAAGGAAGAAAAAATAGCCTCACTTTAACTGTATCCTGAATAAGATAGAATGTTCAAAAGATTTTCTCTTCAATGAGAATGTTCAAATTCAAGTGTGCAAATTCCTCTTTCGGGGTAATTTCGCATTATTTATCATCTCTCAGTTGCGTATCTGTCCTTGGACAGAGTGCGCTCAGGGGGTTGTCTGTCAAAGGACAGAGGGGCAAGTGAGGAAAATGATACTGAAGAGGTGCCCAGCCCTGGGGAAGAGCTGCCCGAGGCCGCGCCCTCCCATTGCACAAGAGGCTGAGGGGAATTTTTGTCCCTACCCGGGTGTACGCGCTCGGGTCCCAACATTAAACTGACCTTGTGTCACATCTTGTTCTAGTGGGGGACGAGTAAATAAGAATGTTCAATGTTCTATGTTGAAAATAGAATGTTTGATGAAGAAAGGAATACAGTCAATTTAGTTATGTGTTGTTTGTGTAGTTAACAGAGTGCTGGTTTGTAAACGTTGATTAGTCACAGAAGAAGAATAGTGTAACGTGATACAAATATCTGTGTCTGTGTGTGCGTTGTGAGTGGAATCGTGGATCTGTATAGACAAGGGTATGTTACTGGACTCTACTGTGTATTGTGGAGAAAATTGCTGTTTATATAACTGCTGCTAGGTTCCAGGCAACAACGCGGAAAAGTTGAATTAAAGCAAAAATATATGACTGGATAAAATTCGACCAATCATTGATTTTCTAAAAAAAAAAATATTTCAGCAAATTCATGGCAGAAATATTCAAGGTGGTGACTGCGATTATTAAATAGCCCTGTTGAAAACAGTATCTATTTATTAACCAATCAGAGAGGAGTAAATTGTAGCCGTGGTAAGCGTAGCAGTCGCTACATGTGCAATATAAAATGAGAATATAAAGAAACCTGTAGAGCTAATATCGCTAGAATATATACATGTCAACAACTTATTTATACCTTCAGACTTTATCTATTATGATTTTTTGCTTTTTTTGTTAAATACTCACCAAAGATAACTAGATGCATAAAAGACGCAATCATTGTCAGTACTGAGCCATGGTCAAGGGATAATGAAAAGATTCTCTGTTACCTGCCACATTTATCGTAATGCAATCCTTATTGTTATGGGTCGATTCCTTGTACCACGGGGATAGTCCAAATTAGGGCCAATAAAAAGAACTCGAACACAGTTATGGAATAACACAGGTATATTACAAACAGGTATATATACAGAGAAGTAGAAGTGTTAGTATGAACAATCAGGTTCAGTAGAGAGAAAAATGTACTCTCGACCAGTATCACTATTCCAATGTCTTGCAGTAATTGTCTGAACGCGACTCTGTTTCGGACTGCCTCTGACTCGACTCTTGACTCGACTTGAACTACTGACTCGAACGACTGACGATTTTCAGTCACCCTCCCACGAGAGCATCATGTGGCACAAGGTCCAATTTAATGTGGGGTTCCTGAACCCGTAGGCATGGCCAAAAATATGCCCATTGAACCAGTATAAACGGATTCAGGGTCGGTCTTCCTCCCCGAACGAGACTCCGCCCTTCGGCGTAGCCTCGTTCGGGTTCCTCACCGACGGAAGGCAGAGAGTTCAACAAAACATCCGGTTGAGACGCGAACGACTGACTCCTTGCCTACATTTGAGGCACAGTATTTTAAAGAATGGAATAGTCCATTATTATTATTATGGGTAAGATCCCTTAACAATTATTATGAACGCCGTGTAACATCCGTAATGTTAATTTGATTGATATTGTACTGGGATGTTTAAGAAAAGAATACCATGTGAAATTGTTCTGTTTTTTTTGTTTTTTGTTTTTTGTTTTTTATGTAACGTGTCCCTTACGACTTAGCCAATTATGGCCTTCCATATCTTCCTGTGCCTTGCAGTTCTTAATACGTTTTTTTCTTATTTCTGCCCGAACTTGTTCTACATTTCATTTTTGATCATGGCCTTCTATATCTTCCTGCCATTTGCAGTTCTTGATACGTTTTTTTTTTCTTATTTTTCTTATTTCTGCCAAAACTTGTTCTACATTCCATTTCTGAACATACCATTCCACATCTACTTGCCCCTTGCATTTATTGTCATGGGATTTTTTTGTTTTTCTTATTTCTGCCAAACCTTGTTCTACATTCCATTTCCTTAGGCTCATCAAGTGTGTTACGCGTTACTTTCCTCTCCTCTTTTTACCCTCAATCTCTTCTGTGAATATCCGGTTTCCCAGATCCTTCTTCCTCATTACGTGCCCCAGAAATTTTAGCTAACTCTTCCTGATGTTAATTATAATTTTGTTTCCCTTATCTTCAAAACCTTTTTGTTGCTCTCATGTTCACTACAGGGTATCCTCAGCATCTTCCCGTAGAACAGGATTTTCAGTTGCTTAAATCTCTTCTTCAACTCTGAGGAGAGTGTTCAGTATTTGCTGCCACACATGAGGAAATATATCACATAAAAGTCAAGTACAGCTTATCTTTAAAATGTACCGTTGACAATTCAAATCTTATTGGTGTTGCCTTTTCCGTCCACTGATAGAAAACTTCCAAGATTGTGCAAAATCATATCATTATTTGATTTTAGTATCACTAATATCAAATTGTTACAGTAACCAATGTCTTTTAAAATATAAAAAAAATGGTTTATCTGCAGGCAAAGATGTATTGAAAAGAAACATGAAACCGCGTATTAAATGAGAAATGAATGTTATCAGAAAGGTACTTAATATTTTTTCTCCAGCTTCTGTGGCCTTCTGTATCTCTTGTGGATTTTAAATCCAACAAATCTAATTTTTATATTATTTCGAAAAAATGTCTCATTCTTTTTATTATAAAATTAATTGGTGAATATCCTTTCATTTAGGTTATTGCTATGTGATTTTATATTATTCTTTGTCGTTCATATAAATATAGGTCTATTAATGCATTCCCATTTATTTCATTTCATGTTTCAATATCTTCATCGATCTGGAAATCATCAATATCTTAATTATACTCTCATCTGGCAGGACACTTTTCTTTCGTTGTACAATGATTCGTGCCGGCCATATGTCACATTTATGTATTATCCTTATCTACTGTGAATGTTCTGTAGCCTTCAATATTCTGTTTTTTCAAACATTCATTCCATCCCGATAGTAGTGCTTTGGCTTCCATTATACTCTCTTAACATTTTACACATATTGCTATAGAGCATTTCTTCTCATCCCTTATATATTTGGTATTATTGCATGCTCATTTTAACTGTGCTCGGCATTTCTTTCCGTCAGGAACTTCTATGTAATTGATATGTTCCAAAGTTTGCTTAAGTTCCATGTATCAGATTTATTTTTCAATGCGAAGACGTGTTAGGACCGTCACAGTATTTACTAATATTGAAATTATCGCTAGTATTCTTTTTCGAGATTTACAAATTCTACGTTTCATACAATTTCGCATAGCAAATAAATGAAATGTGAATAATATGATTTGCCTGGGAAAATATTTTGACAAAAAAACACTATTTCTTAGTGTATATATATTTTTTTATTTTAATTTAAACTTATAAGACGTCATGGCAAACAATAGTTCTTAGGAAAATTTCTAAACAAATATTTCCTTTCCTTTTTAACAGCGAAGAAAAATTCATAGGATTTCTTAATCTCGATCATGCAATATACAGCATGCCATGTCTGAATATTTCTGGAGCAAAATATTTTGACTAAGCGATATGTTTATATTATATAGTATGTATATGAATAAAAAAAAGAACAGTAAGATATATAATCCGGTGTTCTTATTGATATTTTTATTTTTACAAAATAGTGCTCAATGTAAATTCACAGAGCATTCAATTCGCTTGAGGATGAAATAGATCTAATGCTTTAATTTAATTACAAAATTAATTTTGAGGCTTTAACTTCAATTTTTGAAACATGGTTATTACTGTGTAGCAAAAAACGTATTACATAGTATGGTTTTACGTGATATAATTCCTGCTTTACGGAAGCTGAATTTTGTATATAATGATTTGAAGAAGAGATATGCAAGAAATAATATTGCATTTTTATTAAATACGCAAATTTTATTTTAATAATTAATTTTTTTTTAAATAGTGGGTATATTTTGTATGTTAAATAAGAACACATTTAATTTTTCAAGAAAGATAATGGAAATTTATTGCATTAAACTACGCATCATAGTAAAATTGACTGTACTTTGTAAACCCTTACCTGTTTATCTCCAAAACTTGATATCGAACAGTCAATGTATGGTTATTTGAAAGGGTGTAAGGATGGACGAACAGAACAACAGAAGTCACAGAATTTTATATATAGAGATTCTGACATATTCACACTTGATAATATGATCGAAAACAGTCGAGTAATCGGGTAAGATTGCAGTGATTCTTTTAACCATTTGACACTCTCTTGAAATACAGACTGATTATCTGTTCTAGAATCAAACATAATACCCTGAAATACTTCAGTAATATTCTGCTCCATATCACCGGATGTAGATTTTTCAGAATTCACTGCGTGATATATTGATAGAACATTAATTTTATGTAAGATTTATCTCTATATCGTAGAACGAAAATAATTCCAAAGCTCTTGAATAATAAATAACCAATAAACACACGGGAGGTTTGATGTTGTTTTTTTAGAACATACCCTGCACTGAAATCTTCCAAAGAAATATAACCTATCTAAAAATTTCGATACTGGTAAACAGAACCTTAAATCCTAGCATGCTAATATTAAATTCATATTTACTTAATACACTAGTCTTTTAAAAATTGCTTCATATCGCGAAGACTCTTGTTTTTTTTCCCAAACAATGCTATAATGGCATGGAGACGGTGTTACTGAGAGAGAAATCGCTAAGAAGAAAAGTCCTTGAACCAACTTCCGTGGCAGGAAACCTAGCAATTAAATCAATATAATTATTCCACTTAATGCAGTGGAAATTGTTCGAGCGAGATGACGCTTTGCTTTGCTCTCATTGACGTTGGCAGTAGCCGTGCAGATTGAGGACATAAATGGTTCTCTAACATGAGTAATAGACAGCAGTTTTGTTTTGAAGGCTTTAAAGTTAGCGATCCA
This sequence comes from Acanthosepion pharaonis, assembly GCA_903632075.3. Classification (NCBI taxonomy): domain Eukaryota; kingdom Metazoa; phylum Mollusca; class Cephalopoda; order Sepiida; family Sepiidae; genus Acanthosepion; species Acanthosepion pharaonis. Next base: position 463,836 of record CAHIKZ030004661.1, read on the forward strand.
TTTCCTAACGTAGCTAAAAACAGATTATTATTTTTTCATTCTGGATCAGAGACCAGTTTGTCATTATCACAATTATTGTAATATTAAGACAGAAGTAAATATTTGTGTTACCACCATAAGCAAACACCGAGTTGATTATTGGTAAATACGTTGATGAATATAAAAATGTAACTGCCAGGATAGTGGAAAGGTTGAAAAAAGTGTCTGTGGGTACGATATATAGAATCAGAATTCGACGGGTGACCGCAAAGACTTTCATCCTGTAAAGAAGACATGCATGCCAAATCTTGTATTGTAGAAAATGTGTGTTTGTGCTTTAGTAATATCTCCTTTACTTTTTATGTGTCATATCCTTTCCGGACGTAGGCGAACATGGCTCTCGACCTCCAGCTATCCCTTGCAGCTCTTAACAAGTTCCTCCCTTCTGCTTCCCCCCACCCCGACCACGTTCTGTCATCCACCTGCACAAGCTCGCCAAGTATGTCACGCGCTCCTTTCCCTTGTCTCTGTTTCCCTCTTTTCGACACGTGAGTATCAGATTCTCCAAGCATCACTTCCTCATTAGGTGTCGCAGACACTACAGCTGCGTCTTCCTAATGTTAAGAATAAGCCCACTTATGTAGGCATATTTCCGTGGCAAATCTTCTGATGAACCTTTTCTCCTTGGTGCCCCGGCTACACGGATTTAACCGCCCCGCTAGATTAGCAAATAGGCTCCATTTTACTGCTGAACTAACTAGATGCAACAAGCACTTCTATTCTATTCACTTTCTCGCACTACCCATCTGTGGAACTCCGTTCCGATTTATTCTTCAATTTAGTAATTTGTCATGAGTTAAACCCGCTTAGGCGATCATGTATCTTTCAATACAGGACTTGCAACTTTCGATACATGACTGACGAAGTGGACTTTTTCGCGCAGTAGGTTGCCATTTCTTTCGGCGGTTGAAGGTTATTGAACCCGGTCTGACATGCTATTTACCCATTGGCAAGAATATTAGCACGTAAGTGAATGAAATCGACTGGAATTCGATCTTGGCTTTCCAATTCCTCAGTCCGAGCCGCTATCCATTACTCCAACTTGATAAACATATTCTTAAAAAAAAACTCAAATTAAGTTAATCAATTGAATACTTATTTAAATTTAAGTTTTCATTCGATTTTGTTTATTAGTTATTTATATGTTAGGCAACTGATTAGACCTTACCTTACTAGTAATACGATCAATATAAGAAAACTGTAACATTTAATGGATTTGATGAAACTAATTTCATAAAAAACATTAACGAAACGATGTTCGAAAATGCCAAGCGACAGTAACTCTAACTGTTCAATCAATAAAGGAAGAATGTTTCTTTATAAAGAAACGGCTAATGTCTCCATTATCAATATTATTATTAATATTCAACATATCATTTGTTTTTCTTCCAGATACGTATTGACGTTCATAAACAGTAAAAAAATTTAAGCATACGCAGAAATTTAAGAGTACACCAAATGTATCAACTGTAACCAATTATACGAGGTATAATTAATTGAAGATAAGAAGTGTAGATTAAACAAAATGCTTAAGGCGACCTGTAATTTTTAAATAAATAGTTGAGTGCGTTCGAAAAAGTTGGTTAACAGATAACTTCTTTTATATTATTTTGTTTTCCATATCTTAGAAAATGTGATTTTTTGTAAGATAGGTACCTAACATGGAGTCATATAAAGCAACTAAATACCCAGCTATATTTGTGTTGTCTGTTCTAAGATAGAATATCCGCGACGAAGTTTGCAAGATTTGAGCTTCACACTTAAAGTAATTTCAATGACGATGACTTAAAATTGTTTTCGATAACGTTTACTATTCCTCTTTTCTAAGAAAATAAAAGTGTATCTTTGGAGAAGGAGTGAAATGTATATGTCTAAATAAAAAAAAAATCTTTGTAGAAGATATCTTTTTTGACAACGAAAAAACAGGCAGAACAATTATTGCGTGGGCATTTATTTTTTTAAAAAAAAATTTTTTGGGATGATTACCTGATTGGTGGCTTTTTCTATAATCAATCAATATTGCCTAACCGTATCAACTTGATCACGAAGCAATGTTTTTGATCGCATTAAATTACAGATCTATATCATTTTTAGCCAAATTAGTTGTTACGCGTCAAAATAAGCGTTATTACAGGCTAGTCGATCCGAAGGTGTTGACCACTTTCTTTAATCAGTCGTGATGTCCAAACTTTTCACCTGCAATTGAGCCAATTGTCAAATCCTATATAAGGAATTGCTGACCTATATACAATGAAAGATACAAATAAAAAAAATGGTGTTTCCAAATGATCTAATGCTGATGCATATAAAGAAACATTTTAATTTCCTCGACATATTTTGTGATTCGGTTTTGTGCTCATGCTAGAATCTTGGATTCTATATCTCTAGTACAAAATGTGTCTTACGTTGCAATAATTTCCATTTAAACCCCTATCAGTTAAATTCCTGAGGAAATATATACTTCAAGGAAACGGAATTTTTTGCTATTAGGATTATGAATACAATTTTTCTTTACCGTTGAATGAAATAGGCAACTGCTAAAATTATACACGGCATAATGAAGATGTATGTTTCCAGATGGAATCAACGGACCCATGTTTGAGACAGAGTCTAGCCTTCAATTTTGGGAGACATTAATTGTTGACTGACCTTGAAATGGATGTCCCGCTACTCATGAAAGAATATATTTTCAGTTTTCTAAGTAAATATGAGAAAATGACTAGTATGATTCGCAGCCTTCTTTTGTTGAAATTATAAAATGTTTCTCTCAAATTGCTTCTTCTGCAAATTAAGGACACTGCTATTAATCATTGTAATAATTATCTATAAAATTAAATAAGGCAATAATAGAGTCATTTACAATGCATTCTTGGTGTAAATGTTATTAGAATTCTGAAAGAAAGATCATTTTAAAAGCATTTCGTTGCAATGGTAGATTTTACCCTTTCTATATATGAAATATTCGAAATTTACTGACCGAACAATAAATATTACGGTCGAAAGATGTTTATCATATTTTCTTCTTAAAACATATATTTTTTCATGAAAAACAATTTTCAAGTCCACTAAGCTATATCAATCGTTCTACTACTGGTGGAAAATTAATTCATGGGATTTCACTATATTAGTGCGGCATATCAACATCTTGACTATATCCATTTATATCCTATATGGAATATAAATGCCGAATATTTTCTGTATGAAAAAGTGAATTTTACTATCACAATTTATTGATTCTGCTTTTGAAAGTAATCAGGCGATGTGTTGTTTCTGTCGTTTTTATTTAGCAAATTAGTTTGTTTTTTTTTTGTAATTTTGTAGTGCAAGAAAATAAATAAGTCAAAATAAACTGGTTAGTCAAAGCAACATGCGATTTATATGAATATAATCATGGAAAATTATAAACCTTATAAGAAAGAAGCGAACTCAAGAAAGATGTAAAGTCTCCCATCGAATGCTATCACATTTGGTCCAGTGCTCCTTATATATATATATATATATATATATATATATATATATATATATATATATATACACATATATACAGAGAGAGAGAGAGAGAGTGAGAGATTCTTGGCAATATAAAAAAGTATGTAACCTGTAAAGCTGTCGGTACTGACGTCATATTTCGGTGACAATCACTTTCGCACCGGAAATGCCTAGCTTCTCCATATCTTGTCTATATACATTTTCACGGTAATTATTCTCATGATCTTTCATCTTAAATGTATTACTAGATTGACAGCTAGGTTTCCTAATTTCACTTGAAAATTGCTAGTTAATGTTCAGTGATAGTAGATGAAGATCTGGCATTTTTTGCTTGTGGAAATTTCTTTTATTATAATTTTAATGCAGTGTCAATTACGATCTTTTGTCTCCTTGAAACCTAGATTAAATTGGCCTCATTGCTTTTTTTTGTGTTTTTTTCTACTCTCATTACACCTTCCACTCAGTGGCTTTGTCGACTTGCTTGGAGTGAAGAAATTAAATGAAATAAAAACGAATGCGACAAATGGAGAACTGATAAGTACAAAGCGGCATATGAATAAAACTTTTCTTGTTTCTTTTATAAGCATATAATTATATTATTTGTCGCGTAAAAACTTACATAATGAGAAAAAAACGGTCAGAATGCCAAATGCAAAAATAAAGAATCATGATTAAATAGGTTTTGACATATTGGATATTTTATGTTTATAGTACTCAAAGTTGACCCTAATCTTCCGACAGCACATTTGACAGGTAATGAGCTGTTTCCTTACGAATGGGTGTGTAAGTGTAACCGCTTGTCTTTCCTGGAATTGGTGCGTGTTCAAAGCTGATTATTAAGTGTTGATTACCTGAGCAGGTGCAAAGATCTCATTTAATCCGCGGCATCATTTATTTTCCTGGTGCAAATGTCCGAGCTCCCATAATTCTGCATTTGCACGATACACATTTTCATGATTAAATCACAGCAAGAATACAAGAGGAAATGGTGACATTCGTATGCGGATATGTATAAAGCACCCCATATATATATATATATATATATATATATATATATATATATATATGAAGGACATCTTTTTTTTACGTCAAGGTACACCTATTACAATGAGATTCGGGGAACACAAAGGAGAGTGTTACGTTTAGAAGCCATTTGTCTGTATCGGAGTGGATGATACCGGTTAACTCTAGACATGAACGGGTTAAGATTGTAGTTGTTGGGAACAGTGGCTCGCGGGTAGAAGCTGCTCGAATGGAACTTACCTCTCGCCGGTGAATTACGGATGGATCATGGCACACCACCATGTAAGAGGCATGACGTGATCTATATTGAAAGGTTTGATATGGAAGGACCAGAAAATGAAATTCGTCCGAACACTTTCCGTGGAAGTAGAGTTATATCAGTGAGGGGCTTGCCACATCCGTGGAAGCGAGGTTGAAGGGTGGAGAATAATTCGTCACGATAAGGGTTCGAGGACGCTACTGAACTCTACCAAGGCCGGATATATATATATATATATATATATATATATATATATATATATATATATATATATATTATTTGTCTGTGTATATATATATATATATATATATATATATATATATATATATATATATATATCCTGCTCAAATATGGCTACAGTACTTCATCTTGGTCTGATCTGTCCCTTGAAAAATTAAAATTAAGGTACTTACTGGAGCCACGCCTACAGAAACATTGTGATATCTTCACTATTTTCATTATTCAGACTATTGTCCTCATCTTTGTCGCCATACTTATTTTAAGGTTGCGTCCGTTGTACTGCGGCCTTCTTCAGGTGTTTGGGATGTGAACACTAAACTATTTCGCTCACTGGTGTAGACTGTTCTTGTTCCACGGGTCATGTCTAATGGATGTCAGTTATCAGTTATCTCCTGTTAATTCCCCTCCCCAAGTTCCCCATTTTCTTAAACATGTCACGTGGACCTAGATCAGTCTACCTCAGTGAGCAGAATAAAAGTTTTAGTTCCACATTCCAACCACCTGAAGAAGGCCGGGCGTACAACGGCCGAATCTTTGTAATAAATATGGCGACAAAGATGAGGACAATAGTCCGCATAATGTAAATAGTGTACATAATACCTCATCTCAAGAATATAGACAGATATTGTGATATCTTCGTCTTAAATCAGAATATATATTTTTATATACAAGTATATATTTGATGGGATGCTTGAATGTTCTTGATTCAGTGATTTCAATTTTGGGAGCTAAGTTACGCTGATAAATTTTGAATACTTCATTGTATAGACAGAATGCGTAAAATCACTGGCTGCTTACACCATGTTAGCCCAATGTTTTCAGATCAAATGTTATTAATAACTTCAGATGTATGAATCATTTTGGACTTAAAGAGACAAACTACAAAAACGCTACAATCGAAGATTTGCCCTGAACCAGAGTGGCAACACGTGTTCGGGTCCCGCAATTGACAAATATAGAACCCTTCAAAGAAAACACTATGAAATCATAAAACTGCATTTTTATAGTACTAATACAAGCAATATGTTTTTATCTAAGAATTACCAACAATACATTTGATCTGTAGTTAAACAAATTCATTTGTCTTCAAAATATATTTAGATGATGCCATAAGATGACGAAAAAAAATAATTCCGCATTAAATGACACATAGAGTGTTGATATGCTGCTAAACAATATCAACCAAGCTGCTCGGACCGGAGGCTAGGATCAAAGTGTAGTACGCTGCCTTTGTGAGCTTCCGAGTCGGCGTCTGTCGAACTCTCTGCATTAGCAGAGAGGAACCCGGACGAAGCTTTGCCGAAGGGCAAGGTTTTGTTCGGGGAGGTAGACAGGGCCTGAATCCGTCAAGGCGGGTTCAAAAAGGCTATATTTTTGGCCGAGCCTACGGGCTCGGGGTTACCCACATTAAACCGGCCTTGTGCCACATTCTATCCTCGTGGGTGGATCGATAAATACTAAACAATATCAACCAACCAACTGCTGCTACAGAATCATAAAGAGCTTTATTGAATAAAAGAAAACCCATCACTAAAACAACAAGCAATTTTGACTTTTCGCGCTCTTTGAAAATGAGTGGATGGGCATTTCCATAAGTAACAGAAATATCAATAATTTTAGCTAACTTTAGAAATCTAATTCTCTGAAAAAAAATGAGTTAATACAATGTGTTAATGAATTTTAATCAATATTAAAACTAATTTGGTAATTGTTTCTGTTGTAAATTCCGTTTACTTACTGCATGGAAACGATTAATTACTCTATTAGCATTAGCATTGATCTTCGCATGAAAATTCGAATGACAGCATTTCAAAATAATGCATACTATATCGGCGGTAATAAGAAAAAAAAAACGCCGAGACAACCTTTGCAAATTTCTAATATTTTTCCTCTTACACACACACACACACACACACACACACACACACACACACACACACACACACACACACACACACACACACACACACACACACACACACACACACACACACACAGCGTGGTTCTATTGAATCTGTAATTAAAAAATAAAGAATCGTACACAGAATAATGAAAAACTAAATATCGTGTTGTCATATTGTCACCTGGGGTAAGTTTTATCAATTCACAGAGAGCCGGGAAATCCTAAATTTCTCTATCGAGTTAGTAGCGTAGTTCAAGGAATATATGGTAATTTTAAATCATACTTTCAACACGAAAAACGGATGGAAAATGGGGAAAAATTTTTACTATCCATTCTAAAGGATTACATATTTCGACTCACGAAAAACCTCAGCTTGGGGAATAATAATATTTTATTATTTAAGCAAACACATATACACATACACGCACTTCATTGTTTCTTTTCGTTTTTCGGATTTGATGAAGCCTTTACTGGGAAAATGTATTATGGGATATATTCCTAAATGTACCTGCTTACAAGAATGTTTCCAATTGTCAATACATATATACATACATATATATATATATATATATATATATATATATATATATATATATATATATATATATATATATATATATATATATAAGTATTGAAAAAATACTATATAAATGAAATTCAAGACTGCATACGGATAACCATTTCTCCACGTAAGAAAAAATTCTACCGGGATTTATGATGGGGCTGAAGATAAAATAAAATAAAAAAGAAAATTTCTTAAAAATTTTCTTAAAATAAATTCAGTAAAAACTTTCCATAAGCTTTAAAGATTGAATTCCATTATGTAATTTTTATTCTGAAACAAGATATTAATTTTCTAAATATAGGTCAAGGTTGTTTTAACTTAAATATTTTAACAGGTGTCACATTTTAAACAGTTCTTGAGCTTGCCTAAACGAGTACCTGCTTCTTTTTGTCTTCTCTCATTTTTCTCTCCCTATTTCCTGATTTCTCTTTCCTCCATTGGAGATCTTTTTTTTATCGTTTTTGCCTTCCTGATTCTTTAAAGTTTAAAAAAATCTGTAAGCTTTATTTTTATCTAATTTTCTCTTCAAAATCTTTGGTGTGGATAAACCACGGTAGATTTTTTTCTTACGTCGAGAAATGGCCATTCATGTAGAGTATTCGGTTTCATTTTGTGTAGTATATATATATATATATATGTGTGTGTGTGTGTGTGTGTGTGTGTGTGTGTGTGTGTGTGTGTGTAAAAATATATAGAAAATAGAAAAGAACTCGTTAGTCAAATAATCCAAAGTTATTTATTATTTTTGGTATTATTTTTAAAAAATAGTGGTCGATACAAAAGTAGAGCCTAAATATAATTATTTATTTAAAAATATGATTCCAACGCTACATAAGAGTTCTCATGTTTCAAAACGGCTCTTGTTTTAAAACATGATAACTCTTATGTAGCGTTGAATCATATTTTTTAAATAAATAATATATATATATATATATATATATATATATATATATATATATATATATATATATTAATTCAACTTAAAATCTTTTTCAAATACTAACTTATATATAATACACATTTTGAAAGATTATACGTTCTACATTATAATCTAAATGGGAAAATATTTTTCATGTTTGTTTGATGTTTCGGTTAATTCACTTTCATTCAGTGAGATTTACGGCTTTCTTACTTGTTGATTTCTCAATTCCATGTACCATACATAGTGGATTTTCTTCACGATTTACTGATTCCGAAACAACAAAACTCAATGATGAAAAAAGGACGAACAGAAAATTAACAAACCTACAACCGCCTTTAGCCATTCCTCATAGAACTGTGAAATGTCAAATGACCAAGTATTACATTCAAATTAACTGCTACAGGCCGTTGCTGCCTTTTCGGAGACTCATGAAAAGCAAGATTTTGCTCTCGGGGCCCCTGAAATCATCATGGAATAAAGAACCGTCATGCGTTCAATGAAGTTACGCACATTGACTGACGCTCACTAGAAAAAAAAGTTTTACAGGAGAAGGAAGCCATTCACAATGTCATCAAGAAATGCTTTGAATGTGAGCGAATCACGGGTATTGCCTCCAGACTTCAATCCTATAAAGAAATTGTGAGGAATCATTTCATGATGTGTCTTTGAGCAAGGAAGATGTTTGAAAAGAGGAATTATCTAGTAATTGTCATGCCTTCTTGGAAGAGATAATGGAACTGTTTCCCATTGCCTTGTGCACGATTTCGAATTCAGAAAATTCATTCTCTTAGACTTGTCGTCACCCAGAACTTGGAATTTCAGTCTACTCATCTATGTAAAACAAACCTAGATGGAGAAGAGTAGGAATAATGTCGTTCCTAAGGATATTTCTGCGAAAGGCAACGCAGCAAACTTGGCTTGGATTTGAACGTTTCGTCTATTTTCAATTTCAGTATCGTCAAACAAAAGGTTATCATATGTCAAGATTATTTTATAAAAATATAACAAACTCTTGTCTAAACATTGAAATTTACATATTATAACTTATAATGTTTAAATGAGTTTTGTTTCGTCTCTAAATCAATGTGGACTATCGGAAATTGAGCAGCAGGAAATGCTAAGTTGGATCACAGACGGAATTACGAAAGAAAGTTTTATTATTTTTTACTCGGTTAATTTCAGTTGCGAACTTAGTAAGCATCTTTCTTTGTAGGATATGATATGTACTACAATGTAGGAGAAGCTGATGTTAACAAGTTGGCCAACGACAAATCGAGGTCCGTCTGAAAACATGACACGTAGATCATTTGTAACGCAAATTTTATGGCAAGCATCAGAATTCCTGTTTTCTCCAGCGTCCGTTCTTTTTCATCTTTTATCATATCTAAGAAAATATAATTAATTGCTCAGCAATACAAACCTACGTTGTAAAACCACCTCCCAGTAATTTCGAATTGTTAAAGAACCCGAATACTACAGTAGCGTTTTTAATTTTTTGTCTAGACTATGCATTTAATATATTCTCAACAATATATGTTTTATGTATTATGCTATGAAAAAAACAATTGTGGTCTAAAAACAAAATAACACATTTATGGATAAAATGTGAATCTTTGCAACAACTTCATGTAAATATGAAGTTTTCCAGCATTATGTCCATTAATTCAACACTAGCTTCTATATTTTCAGACATGAACAGCAAACACTGAAAGGTTATACTAGCAAATATCCAATTTGACTGAATTACTCATTTACACGTAACAGACTGAATACAATACATGGAAATTACATGAAACTATATTTTGGAGAGGCAATTTAATTCTGATATTATCTATTCTCTGTGAGGAACAGGTTTTAAATATAATAAATATAACTATACTGGCAAAGCTGAGATGCTTGTGACCGTTAAGTTATGAAAATCTCTTAATCGAATAAAATATTTTGAGAAAAAATTTGTTAAAATTATATTGGACGTCTGTTTGAAAAATTAACGAAGACGGAAAAAGGAATAGAGAATTATGAGAGCAAGTCTTTTAGAATCGAATAAGTATTTTTATAATTTCAAAAAAGGCATTCGTTCGTAGATTACTAGCTTATTTCCCTGTTGATTAGATTATCTCATATCTCAAAATATATAAGATTTCTTTGCACAGGTAATATGTACATAACACACAAAGACATACGTGTGTGTATCTGTTTGTATGTGTCAAGAGACAGAGAGAGAGAGAGAGAGAGAGAGAGAGAGAGAGAGAGAGAGAAAGAAAGAAAGAAAGAAAGAGAAAGAGAAAGAAAAAAAGTGGAGGTAGAGTATGAAATTTTAAAAGGGCGGCAACTCCACGTAGAATATTTTTCTCTGGATTTGGTGTTTCGCGATGATTTCGGGTAGTGGGAAGTGCTAAGGAAACTCCATGAAACACTGATTCACACTCCACCTCTCTCACTTTCGACCTCCTACGTATCTTTTTCATTCTATCTCTCTCCCCCATATCTGTATTTGTCTGTCTGTCTGTCTCTCTCTCTCTCTCTGTATATATATATATATATATATATATATATATATATATATATATATATATATATATATATATATATATATTTATACACATATATTTATGTATATATACATACATATATATATATATATATATATATATATATATATATATATATATATATAGATAGATAGATAGATAGATAGATAGATAGATAGATAAGAGAGAGAAAAGAAAGAGAGAGAGACAAACACAACCCACAGATAAATATAAACATTTTGTCTTTGTGTGTGTGTATAATATACTTATTACCTCTGAAAGTAAGTATTTTTATACACACACACACACACACACACACATATATATATATATATATATATATATATATATATATATATATATATATATATATATATATATTTATGCATATATACTTATATATATATATATATATATATATATATATATATATATATATATATATATATATATATATATGCGGTCTTAAATTGAAAGTGACACACAAGGAAAATTTTATTAAATTCATATTCAGTTTTTATAATATAATTACATTTAGACTTTTACTGAGACTAAGAGGTTTGAGGGTGGCAGGCGAGTGTTGATACACTCAGCAGTGATTATTGTCCTTTCTGTCAATATATATATATATATATATATATATATATATATATATATATATATATATATATATATATATCAGTCACGATTCTACACATGCACATATGTATAAATATATATATGGAATGGGTTTGTAGGCACAGTGAAATGAATACGTCTATGTGACTGTGGCCTTCGCTCTTTCAGTTACCACCAGAATGCTTTCTGAATAGAACTTGAGTCGTGACACCGAGAGTTATCTAGATTTATTGATTCCAATATATACAGAGTGATTAAAATTAACCCACAATTTCAAGCCAGTAGTGCTGACTTAACATCGGTGTATTTTTTGTGGGGTGAGTTTAAAGGAAAAAAAGTCTACTATAGCCAACCTAGATTTGGGAGAATTTAAAGGGAGAATACCAGAAGTTATATATTTCACAGTACACATATTATTGGTGGCATCAGTTAAGGCGATTATATATATATATATATATATATATATATATATATATATATATATATATATATATATATATATATATATATATATATATATATATATATATATATGTATATATCGATCCATTGTTGTATCCTCGCATATTTTCGTCGAACTGTTCTTTCTCCATCCTTCCCTATCCCCGCTATAACACGAACGTAGAACACTCGACGTCGTCACATGAATGTTTCCTTTATTTTCACGGCCATCGCATGTCGACTTCACCTTGCTTTAAGGTAATCAAATTCTACGAGGACTTCACTCAATAGTACTTTTCTTTCTGTGGAGATTTCAGGAGTGAAATTCTCGCAGCAGTTGTCACATCTTTGTTGAAAACCAATTACAAAGCACACACAAACAAACAATTTAATGAATTTATAAGTACATAAGGAGTAAAGAATTATTGATTTATCTATGAAATTTGGTTGACAGTTCTTCAGTAGGAAAATTATTATAGCAGTAATTTTGTAATAAACTGATAGACATCTTGCCTGCGAATTCGTTGTTGGTAGAGTTCGGTGATGCTGATGAAGGAGGAGAAGGAGATGGATTAAAACTGGACTATCTTTTCATTTGGTCTCCTCAGTGCTGTCTCTGTGTTGAGTGGTTAATATACGAAAACCTGAGCACTTCTGAAATTGATTTACAGCAGATTTCCTGATAAGATAATCATAACCTTTCTTTGTCTAAATGAAAGGTCATTCTTGTCAAATCTTTCATTCCAAAGGCCGGAGAACTTTGGATTTCGTAAGATATAATCTTTTAAGTGCTTTGATAGTATTTTAAATAAGCATAGCTGGAAGTATTCCTTGGAATTTTCAAAATTCTTAGGCCACAAATCTGAACATATTCAACGGACAAAACTGAGTAGGTTGCGTGAAGATTCAGACGTATTAAATTCTATTTAATTCGCTATGGTTTATTTCAGGTTAGTATCTTCTAAAATCCTTCTACAAACAAACTGTATTGTTTATTATTATGTAATTTTTTTATTGCTACATATATCTGGAAATACCTTCAGTTCACTTTTTTCCCATTGCTTTTTATATTTTCATTCCGTTACACTGGTTTTTCCTGTAACCAGTTATTTCCAATTTATCTATCAAGTAATTGCCTGATGCTTATTTATTCCGTTACCCGAGGCATTCTTGTGTTTAGTTTACTCATCCATTTCTCTGGGAATACGTTTGGTAACCCATCTGAATTAATTCGTTCCATTACGTGAGACATTCCTGACACCTTTTGTCTTGTCCCACTTTATGCATGTATGTGCCTCTAAGTTTACTCTATCAAACCTCTTAAACTTATAAATCTGTTAGTTTTCAGTTCCCACTAGTCATTCTCGCTGTCAGCGTATCTTTTCCTTACGTCTATTTATCAGGATTCGTATCAGAAGAGGTTCTACACATCTTCTCATTTCCAGATTCTTTTTCAATTTTGCTTTACGAAATTACAACACGTTTTAATCAGCTCGTGTTTCTTCATTATTTTCACCGGCTTTCATTACATATCGGACTAATTCATTATATTTCTGATACGATCGAGACCTCCAGTACCAGATGCAGCCATGCATATTCACAACATTATAATTATTTAATATTGCTGAAATGTTGATTGATTATTATTTTCTTTATATGCTTCAGCGTTACGTCGAGAAACACGCTTTAGAGTTCATTGCCAACGAAAAATGCTTTATTTTTTTTATCTGGGTACAGAATATTGTTCTGGAAGGATTGCAGCTTGTCAAGGTACCCATTTGAAAAGTTTAGTTAAAAGCATCGTTAAATTTGGAAGAGGAAGTGTGATGGTGTTTGACATGATTTCATCTGCTGGCACAGGACCTCTTGTTAGGCTACACGGTAAAATTAACGCAAAGAGACATTGAAGAAACATGTACCTAATTTGACAACTGCAATTAATCAACCAGCTGTATTTATGCAAGATAACGCGCTTTGTCACACAGCGAACTTTGTTAAGACATTACTTTCTGAGTAGGATGTTACTATTATGGAGTGGCCTGCTAAAAGACCAAACATGAATCATATTGAGAATATTTAGAAGTTACTAAAGGAAAGAGCTAAGGAAAAGAATCCAACAAACGCCCAAGAACTATGGACTAATTTGAAAGGAGAATGGGAGAAGTTATCCGTTAATGAATGCAAGACATTAATTAGCTCATGTAGCAAAAGCTGTTATTGAAAGTAAAGTTTTACACATCAAGTACTAATAAATTATGAACGCTATTTATATTTGGATATGATGTATCCATCATAATAGTATGATTTTGTTAATAGTTCTGATGTTTTTTTCATCATCTATTTTTTTCGAATGTTATGTAATTATTCTTATAACTTTATCAAAATAAGTTTATTGATCTTTATATTTTTGAATTGTATAATTTACATTTATATCCTTACTTTTCCTTGATATAATGTTCTATGAAGCTTTAAAATAAAATGTTATTTGACATTTAGACTTTTTTATTAACATCGTTCTGATCTTTATGCATTGTATTGTTTTATATATATATATATATATATATATATATATATATATATATATATATATATATATATAAATCGACAATGTCTGATTAATTTTTTTTATTGTATTCTTCTAATTATCTGATATGATATCAAATATAGGTATCAACATCTTTGGATAAAATTCATTAGTTTTCTGTTTTATTCCAGAATGTTTGCAATCATTATAAGCAATCATTTTTTGACAGTGGAGTTTGCAATACACCACTTTCTACATACCTAGACTTTAGCAGAAATGAAATTTTGAATTCTTCCAAAATATATAACTATTGGATATTACACGTATTATTATTTTTATTATTATTATTATTATTATTATTTTCTCATATTAAATATTTTATACAACCTCTAAGAATACTTACAAAATAATAACTCCTGTTTCGCGCGCTTTAATATATATACTTGGCGTAATTTTGGATTGATTCGAATAGTCATAGTCAGAATGCAGCGAAATATTTGATAAATATCTTGCAATGAAATGCTCCCGAACTTTACAATTGTTGCGACAATAATAATAATAATATTAAAAATCATTCAAATTTATATATTGTTATAAATATAAAGTGTCTCAAAAATTTATGGTTATGGGAGTTCTTTTTAAAATAAATATTTTTTTTTACTGATGATAAAGCTTATCTAGCAGATCCAGCCTTCATTTGTGACACATTAGTGACACATTTTCATTATCTATAAAACATAGATACACAAACTTTTGCCTCTGTATGGCTGTTTTTTATATTATTTTGAACATAAATATGCCATTACTTGTTCTATTGTTTTTAACGATAGCTTTTTTTCTATTTTTCGCTCTGATTCTGCTGCGCGTTCTTTAACTCGCAATTAGCATGATATCTTTTGTTACATGGCTAATTAGGCTGATTTTGTTTTCTGGTGAATTTTCATTCGTTTGCAGCTGGCTTCTTCGACAGGGCTATGGATATGAATCTTCTTAGGTCTTCTGTTATATCATCGCTGTTTTTTATGATTCCACTTCAGATATCAAAATTCGTGGTCTTTCGCGTTATGCATTGTCGGTCGTTCTTTTTCGTCTTGATCGAGTTCACAGATACTTTTATTAAAATTGCAAAATGTTTCCAGGGGTAATGTTTATTTATAAGTTGCAAATCTGCCACCAGTATTACTAGTGAACATTGAATATGTCAATCAACTTTTAGAAAAGAACGAAAAATCTCGGGATGTGGCTTAAGATAAGTTTTGGCTTCTTCGCATTTTCCACGAGAACTCTTAATAGTAATTGAAAAGATATTCGTATTTGAAATAGTCACGACAATATTTCACTCTAAGGAGTGAGAACTATAACAACGGTTAAAGTAATAAAAATGACGGATTAATAATTAATCCTTTATTTCTTTAGAATTACTTTGTTTAAGTTTTGGCGACGAAACAGAGCTGATATGAAATTCCAAGAAAAATATCATCTTGATGGAGTGTTATTTCCTTAAAAGGGAAAGAAGCGTATCATCAAAGTGGGACATCCTTCGTAACCAAGCTAAATTTTATGATGGTTTCTCTTAGAAAGGTTACGCTAGTTCACTTCCAGGTCCAGAGCTCATTCTCTTTATTAATATATTAAGGCCGATATATGTAATACATAGTAAATATAATTATGGGGCGTCTCTTTAAAATTTGAGAGTCCACTATAATAATGTTTGAAGTTTTATTTATATATCTATATATATATATATATATATATATATATATATATATATATATATATATATATATATATATATATATATTGTGTATATTTAGGCATCATCTTTTTCATTGGTGCATGTTTCAGAAAATAATATAGAGGAGTTGTGTCGATTTATTTTAAGTAAGTTCCTTTTATATTGTCCGAAAGGCTTAATAACATTATCATTGAAAGACGAAAGGAAATCACCATATTGATACATTTTTAAATCTGATCTAAACGCTCGGCTTACATAATCCATTATCAAAATGACAATTACATTTTGATATTCCAAACAATACAAGGACGAAACAATAATGATAGACTGTTTTTGTTGTATGAAAAATTTCAAACCAAAGACAAACTCGTGTATACGTACGCGACTACACATGGGCGTATATGCGTATCCATGTGTCGTTGCATACGTATGCATACGCATATACGCCCAGTCCCACACTGTTCAAATATGTTTATGTCTGTGTGAACTGCAACGCGTGAACGTGCGTGTATGTATGACTGCATAAGGATGAATGGCGTTCCGATGAGAATTTTCCTTACACTACAATAAGAACACCGATATGCTCAACCATATAATTTCAAAATTTAAATTCATCAGTTTGTCTGACGATTGCAAATAGCGTGAAACCCAGGGACACAAAATCATACGTATTGATATATTATAATGGCAGTTTGAACTAGAAAATAATTGATGGTGTTATGGTGTCAGTGGTTTCTCTTTTCGGGTTCATATGGTCAATGGTGGTTTATGTAGTTTTGTATAATTTGTGATAATAGGTATTTGTTTTCATGCTTGCATTTAGATTGTTTTTCTGATCTTATGTTTAGTAATTTCTTTGGTTGGGTGTGAGAAATTCTTGCTACCTCTTCGTGGATGCAAAGTAAACATTTCCTTGTAATGATCTTGTAGGCTGGTGCGTTTTTCAATATTTCCTATCTTATTCTTATTTAGTGTAGAGTTGTTTGCGTATTTTTTCGGAGAATGAAAGTCCGTGTTTGTGTTTTCTTTTCTATAAGCGTTCCTCAGTGGAATCGATCCAGTACACTGTGCTGTTATCTTGCCTTTATATATTATATTCGTTTATGGCAGTTTCCTCGGTGGGGACATGTTGTTTTATTCCTGCAGTAATATGTTTTGTGCAGCTCTAGTTTTTACGTTATTTTGTTGAATATATTTGGTAAGCGGCTTGTTGCAGGGAAGCGTTTTCTATTAAGTTTACTGTTCTTGTAACTGCATTTCCTTCTATTTTAAATCCAACTGTTTTTAGGGCTTTTACTATTTTTTCTTAAATCTGTTTAGTTTGGATCCATTGGGTTCTCTTATTACGATACTGTTGTGAGACCGTAACATACCTACAACATGGACTCTTCCAGGACTATATAAAGTATGCGAGATAACACTCTAGAAGAAGAGGAGGAAAGAGAGAGAGAGTGAGTATTCTAATACCGTAGTATCAGCCGCGTACGACTACCAATATTGGACACTAGCACATAGTAAGCTCCGCTTACACTTACACTATCTTTGTAACCTTTTTCTTTAATATATCTTTCTTGCCTGTAATCCGTGTTCCGTGTTTTTCTTCCGTGGTCCTAATTTTGGGTCCACATCAGATACGTCTTTCAATTCTGTATAGGCACGTGGTTTTTCTTCACTAGGATCCTGGCTAGATATAAGAGGATGAATATGCCTACTAATTCACACGTTTCTGCTCCATTGTAGCTACCATTGTTACATCACATATGTCGTTATTTTGTTTTTTTGCCCATGGTTCATTGTTGTGGAACAACAACGTTTTACGGCAATGCTTGAGTATTCTAATATCTCCGTCTGTAAATTTTACATGGTGTTGTGCTAGTTGCAGGGCATCATTTAATGCTTTCCGTGATGGACATGTAGAAATGTCAAACTTGTTGAAAGTAGCTTTTTTTTGTTTTTTTTTTTTATTGCTGTAAACCAGTCGGTGAGAGCTTTGATATTTTTCCATTCTTTAATTACTAATTTTTCCCTTAGTTTGGTGTTGATAATTTCTAATATGTTTTGATTGTCTTTTCCTATTACGCTTATGGCAAGTTTGATTAGGCGGAATGTGTGGGTTTTTTTTCTTGAAATTTGTTTTGTGGTCTTCTGCTGTCATGAAAGCTTGTTGTAAATAGCGCAAAACCCAGGATCACAAAACACATCATCCAATATATATATATATATATATATATATATATATATATATATATATATATATATATATAATTTGTTCTGTCATGTATAATTTTAAGGCTATTTTAATAAACCTGTAAATAATAATGGATTTTAATAAATCTCTACAAAGATGTTTAATTCGTAAGCTAATAAGTTTTATAGTTAGATTGGTAATATTTTGCTATAACAATATATCACATTTGGATTTTATCGATAAACATCTTTACTTTGTTTACCGTTAAATAATTTCATAGTGGTTTCGTCGGTAATAGTAACGTTTTCAATCAAATATTTTAGATTTAAACGTAGGTCAATAGATATTAGACTTTTATATTTTAATCTTCATTATTTGGTGAGTAGCCTCTTTTTGAGTCTTTTACAAATCTACAGGGAGACCAGCCATTGTATTTACCATATCGATGCAAGTATAAACGCATCGGTTTTTTCTTCAGGTAGAGAAGTTCCCTGGTTAACAATATAACTAGTTGCAAAAATAACGGTTTGCAAAAATAATTGTCACTATAAAATTTGAGTTTAATTTTATAGTCCGAACATAGTGTGCACAAGGAATTCTTAAATTGGTCCGTTTCGGCTGGTGGTATGTATTGTGAGTCGCGCATTTTTGTTCTAAATCCAGCAAATCTGAAATTGTTTGGGAGGAGCATTGTAATACTTTTGCCAATGTCATCGCTTCTTTCATACGTGCATCGGCGAAAATAAATCAACTTGCCGTGGCTACCATTTCTCTTTCTCTTCTACAAATATTTTAACGGCAACGGTTCAGATGAACTCTTTCGCTGGTTCCCTGACTATATGAATTTAAACGAGCTATTATGCTGGCATCTCGGACCCACATTTTCACCGTCGGAGCGGTTAAGTGAAACGGTATCTTTTATATAAACAGCTTCTCTCGCACTTCACATGTCAATCAGCATCTGATACCTTGATCTTTTTTCCTACCCTTCTCTGTATCCTTACCTCAAACACGCCTCTTTGCTCTTGTACGCAATACTCGGTAACCCCTTGCTTGCTCGTGGCACTCCCACCTTGCCTCGGATGAAATGCTTAAAAAACTTATTGGTTTGGTAATACTTCTGGATGAGCTTAAGAAGATGGAACTCCTTCTTGTTTAGGTATCATCCAAAGAACTACCTATATTCCGAGGTCTGTTATTCAACGAACCATAGAAAGCGTGTGATATTTCTTCTATTGCAGGTGTTTGTTTGTCTTCGATAAGATTTTTCGGATCTTTCAAAGGATGCGACATCGACATGTGGTATCTTTTGTTCAATGAAAGGAAATCTGTGTTTTGTACATTCGAAGAAAAAGGTAGTGATAATCATCTGTATAGTAATCACAACTTTGCGTGTGTTTATGCAAATATATATAAGGGAAAAAGTTACATAATTGCTTATATATATCTACTTCCGAATGTGTCCCCCTTTCTTAGCAGATCTATTTTAAAAACGTGTGATATTTAATGATAAAAAAAGGCTAAAAAACAAAAAAATATTTTTTTTAGATTACAAACACAAACACCTAATTAAAAAAAAATCTGATTCGGCATATCCTCTCCTTTGTACGCATGTGAAATTTCTAAAGATCACTTCGCCCTGATTTTATCCCAGTGGACGTAACGGGTTTCATTTATTAGCTGTTAAACTATCTCTAGATATAATCTCCTTAAAGTACATAAATCAACTATGACACCCGGGCATGACAAGAATGCTATACATGGTTTTAATTAAAAACAAACCTTCTGGGTTGAAGATGTAAAGGGAGTCATGAAGACCTGTGAAATATATGCGGATCTAAAGCCTAGCTTCTACAGTGCAAAGCCAGTCAGCTTTGTCCTGTATTTCCGTCAAAAATGAGGAATAAGTACATACTGATTATTATCGACGTGTATTTTCGTTTCCCGTTCGCTGAACAGGTATAACAGCAACGACTATGATTCAAAGACTCTGCTCACTTTTTCCCGTTTTCGGATTACCTGCTTCCCGAGAACAAGGAGTGGCCGCAAATAAGACAACACCTTAAAACCATCAGGGTAATAACCAATGTGAAAAGTACAGCAGCATATTATGTAAGCCAATAGAGTTGGATGCTGTTAAACATAGGTTCTCTATAGGTTGCTGGGAAAGGCTCCTACCTGGAGCTCTATATGTTATAAGTATGTTGTTGTATACGGCAGAATATGCTACTCCACCAGAAAAGTCCTGCTCCCTCCAAGGACGTTCTACTATCATGGCTTTCATAACCCGGGACCTTGCTACTGAGACTTCATACTCGCCATAGCAAACACGGACCGCTTACGGATAAAATAGTTCTTATAGAGACAAAAACCCATTATTCCCATGTGTGCTATCAAGATGGTAGGCAATATAGAGTCTCACTAAGAAATCTGATCGCAGCTAGAATGATAGCAGATTTTATAACTACGATGCTTGCTCCCTATACATCAAATAATGATTCCACTGACAGCGCTCACTGGTCCTCTCAACATTAGGATTAGTTAAAACCTTCAAGTACAAAACCATCGTGGTACGACTTTAGGTTTGAGAAACAGTCGGTACCTGTGGTAGAGAATCACACCCTACTGATACTTCTAATTCTGTAGGTGATCTGTCCGAGAGTTGAATTAGGTGAAAGCGTGGCAGGTCGAATCACCCAAACTAAGAACCTGAATAAGAAACGCATGAAAAGCTTGATGAGGTCAAGCCACTCCTACGATCCCAAAGGACACACAGGTTTCCTGGTCATTTGAAGGTATTTCTTGCATATAAATAAAACAAACATTCGGGGGAGAATGTGGTAATAAAATCTCATTTCCCATTTCACGTGTAACAAACCATCAAATTGAAAATGAATGTTTAAAGATGAATTGTCCAAATAAAGATTATGAAGCTTCTACTTGGAGTTGTTGTTGTTTTTGTTATTATTATTATTATTATTATTATTATTATTATTATTATATTTTCTTTGGTTTCTGGTATACACTCGTTACTTTCCGGGTCCCAACCAAAGACCTAAGGTCAAAAATGTCATTCTGACATTTTTCAATGAGCAATTTTGAAAAAAAATATCACACATATTTTACATAGATAAAGCTCTTCGTAAGGTGTGGATTGTACTTGTGAGTACAATTTTTGTAATTCTTTAAGGCATAAGCGACCACGAATTTATACAGTGTGTATTTTGGAATCTATCCAGTCAGTTCGAGGGTTACAACTACAGCTGGAATTGCTAATGTTAACATGCGCCATATTTTTGAGATTTTGATTTTAATGTCCTTTTATCTTGATAGCTTTTTAAGATACTCAAAGATACATTGCAGTCTGCAGGGACTGCCATGTCAATAAAAGGCATACATACACACACACACACACACACACACACACACACACACACACACACACATATATATATATATATATATATATATATATATATATATATATATATATATATATATATATGTTATCTTTGACGTGATATCAGGGTGATTAATTTTGAATGATCAGTTTGTGTGTATTGTAAAAGTCCCATAAAATTATAACCGGGTGTGGGTGGTATTCATACGAATTTCTTGCAGATTCCTTTCCTTTGGTTGCAAATTTTCTGTTGCAAATATTGGCGAATTCTTTCGAGATATGTTATTATTCAGTGGGTGCAAATACCGTTCTACCTGATACAAAATGGTAAATTGTTTCTGGATATTTATCATAGAATTTACATTTCTAAGTAACACATTTATTCAGTATGTATGCTCTGTAATTTCTAGTTAGCAAGCAATTGACTTCTGCAGCAAGAATATGACTTTCAGTTTCATCTTTTAACTCTGCATCACGTAGCCACTGATGGGTACAATGTTTGTCTATATCAGTTTGTTTGAGACAGGCAGAGTATTGAACGTGAAGCGGTTTATCTTGCCGTCTTTTCTGTATCATATGTGTTTCATTTGCAGTATATTATTATTAGTAGTAGTAGTAGTAGTTGTTGTTGTAGTAGTAGTAGTAGGATTAATAGTATTAGTAGTAGGAGGAGGAATAATATTCTCTTGGATTCTTCTTGTATAGACATTTTCTACTGGGTTCCAACAAGAGACCTAAGGTTAGAAACATTTTCCACTGATCATTTTGCAAAAAAAACAACAAAAAAAAACTGGAAACACACACCTTTTAGAGAGAGGTCTTCTTCGTCTCTGAGTCCAAGGTCTTGGTTGTATTTCTTTAGTCTTGTGCTACCAGTAATACTTTCAATGAGTCTATCAGAATCTTTTCAAAAAATCTTAGGTTTCCAACTACAACTGTAATTATTAATATGTCATGTGCCATATTTTTAGATCTCCACATCAAGATCCTTCTATTTTGATAGACCTTCAAAAATATATTACAATCTGCAGGATTGTCTGTCCGTAACTTTCGAAGAGTTAATTCCCGTAGACTTAACTCTATTAACATCGTTAGTTGTTATTATTGAGTGTGTTGTTAGCCATGATATATCTTGGGATTGATAATTGTATGTATTTCCGTTGCCTTCTCCACAGTGGTTTATGTTCTACTGCATCTTCTTCGTTGACTCCTAGATATTTATAGGGTTCTTCTTGTTCCTTGAGTGCATCTCACTTTCTTGTATTTTACTCTTAATTATTCATCTAGTCCGAAATCCATACTGATGTTAACACTGACATATTTTACAGTATTGATTATACCCATCAACTCATTGTAGTTTATAACAAAATGTTTGATATCATCTACATCGAATAGGTGATTAAACACATGATCTATTTTCACTTACAATGCATAGTTATTACGTTTTATTTCATGAGAATGAAGGATTAAAGACAGAGAGAAAAAAGGGTAACTTTGATTCATGATACGTTAAGATTTGGAGTGTTAAAATATTCTCCACAAATATTTACATGGATTTTGATATATGAAACAGCTTCTCGAATTCCACGGTTCTATCAATAAAACATGCAACACTATTTATATCGTTTTGAACTCTGTTCGAGATTATTATCATTACTATTATTATTAGATTTTGTCTAGCGAGACATTCTTCATCTATGTCTATGAGATACAATTTATATATATATATATATATATATATATATATATATATATATATATATATATATATATATATATATAAATGAAATGGAAAAGTCCGAAAATTATTTTTCAGACATATTTTAAGACATTAAAAGCACGTCAGGCTATATGACCGCACCGAATATGATACCGGCTCGATTCCTCTCGGAGGATGCATATTTTCTGTGAAAATTTCTTGGACATTCAGGCCAGAAAATGCCGTTAATACTGTTCGTTGTAAACAGAGCATTTACTTAAATAGTTGTATCTATAAAAGGAACACATAAACGTAAAAAAAATGTCTATATATATATATATATATATATATATATATATATATATATATATATATATATATATATATATAATTTTTTTGTGGGGTGGGGTCTGACAAACATGGCAAAATGACCATATAAGCATAAGGCCAATATAACAAATTTCAAAAATGTTCCGCTGTCTTCCACATATCCACGCAACCTCGGATCATTTACTGGTGGACACTTTCCAAAACTCCTACATGGAGGCAAATGTTTTATAGCCCCCCCCATAATAAAGCGCCTCTGCATTATTAATGCCTGTTTTATAGAAAATTCTTTTAATTGGCCCCACATATAAAAATCCAAAGATTAAAGTCGGGGAAACGTGCGGGCTATTGAAGACGACCAAGCCTACAATTCAAACTTTGATGGTAGATATCAGTCATCTTGAACGATATCACTAAAATTTGCTCGAATCGCATCATGAATGATTTTCATGCCTCTTTGTATTAACAGGGGTGTATCCTCTAGCAGGTTTGAAAATGTGTTTCAAAATAAAGCCCTTTAACACGTGCTGGAAGAACATATGTACCTACCAGACAATCGCATAGCTTTCAAGCCCACACAATAATCGTATACAGATGCTGGTGTCTAACATGAATTGTAACATCTGGATTCCGATCCGGCAACAAATGTTAGTTGTGTAAATTTGTTATTCCATTACTTGTAAATATTACCTCATGCGTAAACAAGACATAATCGACAAACAACATATCGGTAGTGTGGGCAATAAGCCATCGCAAATGTTCTCCCGTTCTAACGTCTATTACCATTCGTGCGTCCGTATGTGAAAATCATATCTGCCTCTTGACGATATGAATATCCTGCTATTGTTAAACGGAATATGTCTCGGACACGTTACATTTTGAAGAGACACTAGCCAAAAATGTACACGAATGAGAAATGTAACCTAGTCTACACTGAAAGACATCGGCTCCAACAGTAAACTTTCGTCAAGCTTAATAATTAAAAAATAACTTATTTGCCGACATATTTTGTATGAATGTTTGTCCTTATATTAGCACGAGGGAACCACTTCCAAATGTTGTAAAAGTATTTTAGATACACCCTACATGTACATATATATATATATATATATATATATATATATATATATATATATATATATATATATATATATATATATATATATATATATATATATGTGTGTGTATGCATGAGTTATTAGAGGTTTTGTAGAGGTGAAGAATGACAGTAGAACGATATAGACTACATTTTAAATAAATGATTCGATAATACTAATCATACAGTCTGGTCTCGGGACCGTCTTCAAGTAAAAGGCGGAGATTTCCACATATTATTAAAAATAATTAATTTTTTTCTTTCTTTTTCAATGTTAAATATTCTCGATATGAGACATTATCTGTTTTTGTGTTAGTAATCCGAATTTTCTTTCTTTCTTAAAAAAAAAAGAAATCAACATTACAGCCAAAAACGTTTGCGGTACCTCTCTTCTTTTTAATATACACACTTTTCTATCATTGGAAACCCCTATAACCTCTTTCTCATATATATATATATATATATATATATATATATATATATATGTATGTATTTAAAATCTCTCTTTTCTGTTTGTGTGTACCAACTCAACTGCAACATCATCTCCCTCTCTCACTCCATATATTTCTCTCTTTATATATATATATATATATATATATATATGTGTGTGTGTGTGTGTGTGTTTATGCATTTTTGTGTGTATGTTTGTATGTGTACCAACTGCACGCAGAACCCAAGCAATTGTATTTTATTCTCTCTGTGTTTCTTTCTCTCTTTATTCATAGTATTTTTATATCTCCATTGAAGTGTTCAATACCAGTTTTACCTTCTAAATTAACTACCATGGACCGAACATGTGAGCAGCGACGAAATTTAAAAAAAAACAAAAAAAACAAAACCAGAATCACACCAGGAAGAGACAGCTGAAACGTTTAAGGCAAATAACGCTGAAAAACAGTTCGGAAATCTTGATACCCACAGAGCAAATGGAAGGCAAGAGGATCAAAGGGAATCTACGCATAACCTATCTAGGGACCTTGATTAAATTGACGGCGGAACAAATTTCGGGCAGATAACAAATTGATTTGGAGGATAATACGTTTGTGCGACAACAGATCCTATATATTCTGCTAATTTGGTATATAGATAGATAGATAGATAGATAGATAGATAGATAGATAGATAGATAGATAGATAGATAGATAGATAGATATGTGTCATTTTGCGTGCAGCTAACCGTATATAAATCATGTGTCAATAATTTGGGCCTTGTAGATATGTTTGTATTTATTACGTCTGTGTTCACAATTGCACATAGTTTATAGTTTTCATAAGCACGTACAGGCAATTATTTTTCAATTAAATATTGCTGGAAATTTTGTATAAATTTGATATTAAGAAATTATTCTATGATTGTGTTAACCTCCATCTGGTTCAATCAAGAGCTACAACTTTGCTGAAAATGTAACTTTTATTTTCAGATTTGAAAACTCCACTCATTAAAACGTGGTTGATTTTGTTGGAAGCAAACTCTGTAAAATTTTATCGTTGTAAAGCAAGATCTAATGTATCTTTTGAAATAACTTCCAGCGATTTCGTGAAGTATATCGCTTGAATGAAAAGAAATCTCTTTTGAAACAATCGTATGCACAAACCTCTTGGCGTTCGATGCTTCTTTTAAGAAAATAAATCAATAGCTGAATTATGTTTTCAACTGAGATTTAGCTTTGAAGATTGGTGAATGAAAAGCAGTTCATGGCATTGCTAAAGGAGGAATATTTTTACTCAGGTCTGTCAATAAGTCCTTAGCCTAATTGTAAAATAAATAAATATTTTGCAAAAAAATATATTAGTTTGGATCATAATCTCCAACGTTTCAAGTTAATTTATAGCTAAATTGAAACATCGATTGAAAATTAGACAGATCAGATCAACATTCAAATAATAACTCTGTGCCAGATCATGGATTTATTGATCATCCCTTTATATAACAATAATTTATTTTTCAATGTATTTTCTTGTGTTTATAATATATGGGCAGAGTAGATAGAACGTTCGCATTCTTGTCATGAGACACGGGTTCGAATCTCACCATGGTCGATTTGTCAGGAAGGAGATTTCTTGATGTTATCAGACTGGATCGGAGTCGATCCCAGTCTTCGGCACCTTTGGAAAGTGCCTGAAAACCATACCACATGTTGAACTAAGCCTTGTGTGTGAAATTAGGTGCCGTTGATAGCTGTGCTAGAATGAAGTCACAAGTCAGCTTGGCCGAGGGCTTCACCCTGGTGGTCATGATCATATTCTTGATAACGCTATATAACACGCTCTTTCCCAGAAACTGTAACTAAGGCCTGCTCAGCATGTTTGCAGTATAAACCACTGGTGGACCCTGAATAAACACAAATGCGCCTGAGCAAACGTGTACAGTAGGGATTGGCTAGCCGCCCTAGTAGACATCTAATCTTTAATAGGAATGTCCAGCTATACATACATAATATATGCACATTCTTACACATACATTATAGTACACAATGTTTATTATGGGGTTTTATATTATACTCTGTTTAGTTCTTTGTTTGTTGACTTTAAGATTTTTGTTTGTTTTTACATGTATTTTCTTTTGTTTTTTAAGTATTTTATTGTTTTTTCATGTATTTCTTGTATATGTTTTAAGTATTTTCTAGTGTGTTTTGAAAAGCGTTCAATTATTTTACACTGACTTATTGATATGTGTATGAATGTTTGATCGCCTGAGAGTGCGAATATGAAAACCATTCTTTGTCAGGTTTATGGATTCTGTGGGTTAAAAAATTTGTATTCCTGCTTCTCTTTCATTCGAAGTGCCATTTCAATTCGCCAGACATTCATTCCTGTTGATGTCTTAGATAAATTTCCGATTTATTTGTTAGCAAAACTTCTTTAGTGCCAGTATAATACTTAAAGTTTTTTTTTCACACCATCCTCGTCCGTGCTATATTTTAAAAGCCGTAGGTAATATCAAATATCTATTCTGTCGTGTGAGTTTCGTTAACTGTTTATCAAATCAGGGAAACGTAAAAGGCCGAAAATTAATGTTATTTTTTTTCTTTTTAAATGAAGATTTTATATATGTAATCAAACTTTTGTTTGTAGTTTGGATAGTAAGACGGCTGTTTTTATTCTTCCATGCTTTCAGTATATATTTACATCAGTTTAATTACTCTTAGTAAATGAGATATGTAAAAAAAAATCAGAATTTTGAAAACGCTTTTTTGCATTTCATATTTTGTATTATTTAAGCGAATTGATATACGTATGAGTAGGTTCATAGTCGAATATAACACTTCATAGGTACAAAAGGTTTTATTATTGGACGTTATGCTATAAGCAGAATTCCATCAATATTTTATTGATATAATTAATATGTAAACTACTTTTAAATATTTATCTACTGGGCTATGAAGTCTTTGGTTTAGGTTAAACAATCTACGAAGAGGAAATGTGAATTTCAAACCATGAAAAAATAAACGCGCAAATATTCAACTAGTTTTGTAAATAAATCGTTACAATAAAAAAATAATAAAGAAAATAATTTGGATTGAGGTATGATCGTCAATGTCATCATGGGGCGTGTGAATTAAAAATAATTGATGGAAAAATAAATGATTATATTTACATTTTTATTGATCTCTTGCTGGTCATAAAAAATGAAAACAAGATCTCTTCATGGTAAAATCTCAAATT
>CAHIKZ030004661.1:495000-522500 GCA_903632075.3 Acanthosepion pharaonis
ATATATATATATATATATATATATTCTGTAATTAGGTAGCAATCCCTCTTTTATTCAAGTTTCATTGAAAACGAATGACAAGTGTTGGTGTTTAATTTGTTTTATATATTTTCGCATGTTGTCCTTTAATTTTTCTTCTCGGCATATACATTATTTAAAAATTGTTCGAATGTTTCCCAGTGCTTCCGGCTACAAGCCATTATCAAGGATGAATTTTATTTTACATTTAACCGAATATATACATTATTTTAGGAAAAGTTTCTAAGAGTTAACCTGTAGAAAAAGACAATATTTGTAAATGTCATTTATATTTATAAATGCAATTTATAAATTGTAATTTATAATTTATATTTATAAATGCAATTTATAAATTGTAATTTATAATTTATATTTATAAATGTAATTTATGAAACTGTAATAGTTGTCGACGCGTCGGTAACTATTATAGCTTTCCTATATTTTTTTTTTATATTTATAAACATTATTTTATGTATATATCTAGAATACTAGGAACGGTTTATTTTCAAACACAGCCCGCACATTGTGACTGTGTATATATGTGATATCATGTAAATACACATGTATACCTAACAAATTCTATGCGTAACATATTTGTTGATAATACACATATAATAGCATCGTCTACATGCAATTTAATTAAAAGAAACATTATTACTATCACTCAATATTATATGCTGTCTTCCTGGTTACTCTTTTAACTTTTCCAAGTCATTATCAATATTTCTGTTACTAATTTTCCACACTCTGTAACCATTTGTCTTAGTAGCTTTTCTACTTTTCATGGAGTGAAACTGATTATGGTTATATCGTATATTTGTTTGTGGTATCAGGATATTTTAAATAAATGTTTTTTTCATAATTAAACAGGAGACTGCGCAATGAATGTGAGTGGGTATGTTTCTGTGTGTGAATGTGGGTATTTCCTAAAATGTGTTGCGCAGAAAACCAAATCATCTAAAGTGTTATATGCTGAGCATATTGTTTCTCAAATAAGAATACGCTATGTGTTAGTCAACCAGATAATGTGAGGCCATCCAGTTGACAATGCCGAATTGACCAGCGGGGGTTCATAATGGCTTCCACTGATGATTATTCTTTGATATATTAAATGCTACATGGTTTTTGAACAAAATATGTTATCATGATTTCAGTGTCTCCGTAATGACAATGTTTCCTTGCAAACGCTTCAGCAAGTGTTTACGCGTATATCTCTTCAATCAACTCTCGGAAGATATATTTTATCAATACGGGAAGAAAATTTATCGAAAAAAGAAAAAAAAATACATACGAATTTAAAACACATGTAGATAAAGAAATACATACGTATATCATTTTCTCTGTCTGGTTTTTGACATGAACAATCCTACACAGAAAACAAGTTTGGCTATAGGAAAATAATCAATATTGCAGATGTTTTTTTTCTATTATCATTAATCGGCAGGCAGGCAAGCAATCCAATAAATTCGATTCTGTGCTTCAGAGAAGCAAGCATGTAGTCAAGTAAACGATTAGAAAAAATAGCTAATTTATCTTGCTGTTATTTGACTCCAAATAGGTTAGTGGGAGGATTGAGTAGTATCAGTACAACCAAGATATATATTATAAATTGGTGTTCCTTCCCGACACCGAAGTCAATCATTATCGGGTTGTAACGCGTAATTTGTTTCATTTATTAAAGCAGGTCTTATAATTTAAGTCCGTTCACATGTTACATTTCTTACTCTAATAAAACCACATGTTTATTTTAACTTTTTATTGCTTTCAAAATTAAATTCCAAAACGAGTTATCATTGAAATGAATGTTGTTACCTAGTTTTTAAAAGAAACGCCTTGGCTATTTACCAAATTACGTTAAAATAGATACCAATGCTATTTCGCCAACAATATAGATCGTGTTTTAGAAACATATATATTTTAGAATATATACTATATTCACGTTTTTAAAATGGAGAGACTACAACGACTCAACAGTTGCGTCTATTGCAAGGAATGTTGTGTGACCGTGTGATGCCAGAAAATTCTCGTCAGTGTAAATTTTGTATATTTACAAATTATCATTCGCCAGTACATTGAATATTACTGCTATATCTGATTTGGTGCTCTTGCTATTAATCTCAAGGTTTCTGACAAGATCCAAAGAAGGATCTGTAATGTAATTGATTCTTATTTTCTACACATATATTCATAGCAACTTTAATGACGTGTTTTTTTTTCTCTATTGCCCGACTACACGAACTTACGCAGTATATTAGATTGGTATCTAGTTCCCTCACGTTTACTGTTGAAAGAGCTAAATGCAACCACCACTTCCCCTTCAACAGTTTATTTTCTCTCATTTCCCGCCTGTAGAATTCCCTTCGTTTATTTTCTTCCCTGATAACTACAATCTTCAAAAATTTAAATATAACGTCAATCACCATCTATCTTTTTCAGACACTTTAATCTTTAGTCATTTCCTCAATCCTCCCTATACTCAGTCTTTTCTCTCAATTTAATTCCGTGTCACACCAATGCTTTGGGTGAAAGGATTTTTTTTTTAGAAACACTGGAGATCGTCAGCCCACTGGTAGGGAGAGCAGTATATGCGGGACTTGAATAACGTGTATTCTGGGGTCTGTGCCTGTTGTTTTCTGTGAGTGCAACTGAAATTTATTGACAAATTTGATGCCCATAGTTAAGTTTGGGATTTGCGGAGACTGTTATACGCGTACTGCTTAAAATATTCAGAAACTTCTTTATTTCTCTCAATAACTGATGATGAATAAATATTTTAACAATTGATGGTGGAAAAGATTTTAAATTTTCTGATCAGTTGATGGCGAAAACAAAGATATATATCATACGGAAAAAAAAAAACTGTGAAGCCTTTCATCCGTTAAGATTTCAATGGAGTGGGATTTGTTGATGTTCCGACGGCTACATATGCGCAGGTAGCGAGAGACGCTAGTAGTTTCAGACTTTTTTTTTGAAAGAATCTATCTATCTATCTATAGGTAACTATACTCGTTTCGAAAAACCTTCCAATTATTGATTTTCCAATAATCAAATCAATCTCGAAGGAAAAAAAAAGGTTTTAAAAAAAGAAAGAGCTAGAAACATGAAAGTCTATCGAAAAAAATCGCACAGATACAGGTTTGAAGCCCAAAGAAAAAAACCCGACACGAGTAAACAACTAACTAAAAAGAGTTCAATACAACCGTAGAGCAGACCTAGATAAATCTAGTGAGCCAGACAAATCTACCCAGGTTTCACCTAAGCGGATCGTCAGGAAAGCTGGCCAGCTTTCCTTGACGATCCCTTAGGTGAATCCTGGGTAGGTTTGTCTTGCTCACTAGGTTTATCTATCTATCTATCTATCTATCTATCTATCTATCTATATATATATATATATATATATATATATATTTGAAGAATATTTTTTCAATCTACCCAAATTCATATGTATTATACGTAATTTTTCTCCCATCGCCTATGTTTCTGACTATTCCACGTTGTAACAACAGTGAATACACCAACTGGACACAAATTCATTATCAACCAATGAACTTTCCAGACATTTTCATCTTATTGGAATATATCCTCTTTTAATCAAAGTAGCATTTCTTATGTCGAAATTGTGGCCAGTTCCTTTACAGCGAATAACCAATGCATTTCCTGTGTTGCTTTTTAAAATGTCCTTTATGTTTTTTATATTATATTTTGCTTATACTTCTTCTTTGATAGTTGTGCTAGCGCAAAGTCATGTTGACCGAGGATTTGAGACTATATTCTGTGGATGTTAAATAAATGGTTATGTTCCTCTAACAACTTTCACACACACACCTGTGTGTGGGGTGGTGAATGTGGTGGAGTTTAAAAATTGAACGAGTAAAATAGACATAAACAATGTCTTGTAGGAAAGATCATCAATTTCGGTATCGAATTCTTTCCAATTCCCATAGAATTCATATATACGATACATCACTAAAGATAAAATGATTGGTTTATACTACGCTCCAGAAAGAACCTGACACCATCTTTCGTGCTTTAACTTCACATGAGTCAGATTAGAGCATAATTGCAGTATTGCTGCCATATCTGGGCTGATCTTCTCAGTCCACTCTTTCCAGGCTTGACAGAATTTAAAATCATTCGTGCACACTTGTGATGAAGGACTTATTTTTCACTCTGCAAAGCTTTGTGCACAAAGGCAACGTCTCAATCCACACGATGCTCATGTTAATTCCATCACAAATATTCAGATGATCACAATTCTTTAGTTCTTAGACTTCCTTCATTTACAGATAGAGAATGTCATGCTTCCTCGACGCTGCCTTCGGAAAAATATTCTGACATGGATTCTTCCAAAAATATTAGAGTCTTAACACAAATATCAATCGCTATGTATTTTTCTTATCTTTATAATGTTCACTGCTTGCTTCTACTCTCAAAATTCATATGACAAACCTCATGCAGTAGCAATCTACCTTCAATAGATCTGTTGCATCCTATAGATATAAGTTTAGTATAAAATATACCGGGAAGCTGAAACCATTAACTGCGGTGAAAACATTTTTTTTTCGATGAAGGAGCCAGTTGACCTAATGATAGCTGATTAATAAGTGACGCGTTTCATGGTGGCTGAACAAGCCGAAGTCAAAATATCTGTAACTGATTAGCTAATATCGGCAACTTTGCCTATTTAAAAAACGTCAAATATTGTCTGAAATTGTTTTAATCCTGATATTTTATAAACTTCAGCCAAGACTGAAACAAACTGTTTAGTCAATGTGTATCAAAGTTCTCATTTGTGGAAACGATTATTTTAACCTTATCAATCCATTTCTGACTAATATCACCAAAATACCTTCGATCTTCATATCCGCATTTGCACTTAAATCATATTGTTTTATCACGAGCTCTAAAGTCGAAACTGTAAATAAGCGGTCACAAAAATCTTTGATATTTCTCAATCCCTTATTCATTCTCTAGATATCACAATCCGGGAATTGTATGTATGTATTATGTATCATAATCTTACAACCTACAATATTTACATTATTCGGACTATTATCCTCATTTTTGTCGTCATATTAATTAGGTCTTCTTCAGGTACTTGGAATATCGAACAGAAACCTTTATTTCGCTCACTAGGGTAGACGGTTCTAGATCCATGTGTCATGTTTAATGGAAGTCAGTTATCAGCTATCTCCTGTTTATTCCCCTCTCCAATTCTCGACTGCCTTTACCGGATATTGAACTCACACTCTTTGGAATCTGTCACTTTATCTAACCAACGCCTTTATCCACTGTGACGTGCCCTTGAGGACATCTATGTATGACTTTCTGTCTACCCCAGCGAGCGAAATAAAGGATTCAATTCGACATTCCAACCATCTGAAGAAGATCGAAACGTTGTAATATACATGGCGAAAACGATGAGGCCAATAGTCCGAGTAAGGTAAATAGTATACATAATACCTCGTCGCAGAAATATAGATAAATCTTACAACCTTATTTGACAATGATTTCGATTCCTATATTTTTCTTAAGAAAAGTTTAAAAAATACATATCTGCAACTTGTATTAAAGCAATAAACGAATAAAGTCCATTCATTTCAATGGGGCATTTACAAGAATAGAGAATCAGAGTATAAAAAGAAGAATTACTGAATTAAAAACAATTTCATTTGATCCGAACGATGGCCTTTTTCTTAAAACGAGATGAAATAATAAACTACTTCTTTTTTTTTTTTTTTTTAGATCAGGTCCATTACCAATTACATATGCATGCGATTTATTCATGAAATATCTATTTATACTTCATTACTCACGTAAATTTCGATTTTACATCATCCGGGAAAATCTATATGTAATTGCTAACTGCTGTAGTCTTTTATGAGATTAGTATGTCATAAAGCATCATTATAAATATTCAAGCACCAAATCTTCTCGCTCCTATGAACCGATGCTAGATTGATAACTACTGGATTCGCTTACATTTAGGAAACTATAATGATTTATTCCGCTTTCTCCCGACTTTAGTTAGTGTTGCGGATTCCGGGAATGGAATCCTGCACAAATAAATAAACAATGCCAGAAATTGAAATAGAAAAAATAAGTGTATTAACGTAAGAATACAAACTTGAAGTGAAGATTAGTAGTCCAGGAATGCGGTTTAGTAGAAATGATATGTACAAGTCTCTGTTAGTAAAGCCGTAATCTCTCTCTCTCTCTCTCTCCGTATCTATCAACCTGTCCCAACGTATCTCAACGTATCTCCTCATATCTCAACGTATCTCGGCATTTCAGTATTTAATATTGCACCCACGAGGAATATATGTGGTACAAGGCCGAGTTTAAAGTGGATTTCTCCGAGACCGTAAGCTCGGCCAAAAATATACCCTTTGAACCCGCCTAGCCGGGTTCAGGGCCTGTCTACCTCCCCGGACGAAACCTCGCCCTTCGCCAAAGCTTCGTCCGTGTTCATCTCTGGCAAAGCAGAGAGTTCGACAGACGTCGAGACTGTATCTCGATGTAACTCGGTATTTAATATCCCACCCACGAGAAATATATGTGGCACAAGGTCGAGTTTAAAGTGGATCTCTCTGAACCCGTAGGCTCGGCCAAAAATATCCCTTTTGAACCCGCCTAGACGGGTTCAGGTCCTGTCTACCTCCCCGGGTTCCTCTCTGGCAAAGCAGAGAGTTCGACAGACGTCGAGACTGTATCTCGACCTAAATGAACAGCAGGTTTTCTCTCTGTCAGTATAAGTATACTTTGGAAGTGTCCATCTCATGTAAAAAGGGGAGAGCCCCACAACAGTTAGTATGTAAGTACATGCGTTAGGTTCTCTTATTAACTTAAGTAAATGAGATACCATTCTGGTTCACTTCGATGAAAGACGGAATAATTACAATTATACGATGTTTTTCTAGTGACATTAAGGATCATATACAAAGAGAAGGAAAGTAGAAATAGCGCTCTCGTGCTTTTAATAACTGTTTTAGTGTAGAAAAAAACGTAAATCCATGCCTATGTTATAGTCAAGGAACCAGCATGGAGGTTATATATTAACTGAAAATTTGGTTTTTAACCAAAACTTCATGTAGGAAAACCGTGAAATGTTCACGGGTGCCCTAGTACGTTGTAATAGTTTGTTTTAATTGTTTCAGAAATAGACATTTTAGTGATGAATATTATTTCATCTATTATTCGTGTATTTCCTTCTCTCTTTATTCCGTAAATAAAACGGAGGGATAACGAAATCTGATTTGATTAAATGCCCTTTTTCTACGTACGCATCATACGAGGGTTAGGTTAAAAAGTTACTTGTCTGACCAAAGCACTACCATGTAATGTGAAAAATGTGGTTTATTATTATATATATTCAGTGTTGCGATCCCCGCCTTTTTTTCCATCGGCTTCATGGTGATTCGATCCCATTGGTGAAGATACTTTCATCCTATTCGCAAATTTATCAAGAAAAAAATTTCTATATATAGGAAAGAAACCTTATTTCTGACATAATTACCTACCCAGATATATAGCATATCAAAATTACAAACCCAGATTCATAGCATATCGAAACTCGCCCAAACATTATTTTCTCCAAAATAGCAGACAATATTACAAATATGACAAAAAAGTATTTTTGAGAAATTTCATGGAACAAACTCAACTAGAAAATTCAGACACACCACGTTGATTTCTCATTCTGTTCCACTCACCATTACACTACGTTATTGTGTAAGAATTTAATCCAAAGCAAGGTAATAAATTGTTATGATGTTGATTTGGGGTTAGTAGAGACAAACGCCAAATAACACGTAACAATAAAAAGGGTTTTAATAGGTTGGTAAAAAGGTACATAAATCGCCTGAGTAGTCAATAACTAGCTCAGCTAAGAACTTCTCTGTCTATCTATCTTCCCCATGTCAACTGACTAGCCACTATTTAAAGTCTTTGTTCACAGACGCAGAGAAGTTCATCTTCAAGAGGGGTGTTAGGTTTCCGACACAACGTAAATCCAAGGGTTACTTAGTGTGAAAGAGGAAAACAAGACCATAGTGGAAAAGAAGACAATAAAGCCAATTATATAAAATGTGACACCATTTAACAGGACAAAAAAGAAAAGAAAGGAAAAAGAGAAAGGAAAGAAAGGAAAAGAGAGGCGAGACTTAAGCGTAGATGATAAAAGAAACCACCCACGACCGGGGACATTGACAATGTTATTTTGATAAGTAGCAAATGGCGAAAATGTGTCATTACCATTGCAGAAAAATTCAAAGTGGATAAGAAGATCGACTATGTTCTGGTGGCGAACTGGTGTTATCGGGGATAGATAACAGCGACTTAACACTGGCTAGCAGAAAACTCGGAGACCTTGACAATGTTAATTGGATAATGGAAAAAAATAGTAAAAATTCTGGCCGCCGGCGTCGTAGAACTGTGTGACAGAAAACAGGTGAATATAAAGTTTTGGATAGATAAGAAACATTTAACTGTGTCACGGACTGCTGACCACCCCGTACTAAGGAAAACAAAAGGAAATAGGTTAAGTCTTCGTCGGGAAAGATATCGTTAGACAAGGTCTGGGTTTTGTTAGAATTCGGTTGTGATAAAACTATGTTTTCAGAAATTGGCACCAAGAATGACTAGAACAATGGAACTGTTTTCTCGAGACGAAGGTCGAATGTGTTTTCGCTGGACGACTGTCTCACTTGATAATTGGCATTGATGGATCCCAGGTGACATTGGGGGATGAGAGCTGCGATTAAGGAAAGAAAAGGAAAGGAAAAAGATATATACTTTTTTTTTTTACAAAGATATATTTTTTCTTCCTAAAACAAAGCCATCTGGATCACACACGCCCGGCTGGACACCATTGGTCGAGTGGTGGCGAGGACCGGGCGGAGGTGAACACGTGACGCAAGGAGGGAAGCCGCCGCCGCCCATTTAGAGGATATTATGTGAAGTTGCTACGAAGAAGTGGGGAGAACCGTTGACGCCCCTCTGAGATATGGTGAGAAGGTGGGAGTAAGAGAAGTCTTCCAAAAATGGAAAGAAGTGGAAAATTCCTAACCAAAAATAAAAGAAGTGGATATGTATTTAGAATTATCGAGGAACCTCCAACCCCGGCAAACCCACCCCGGTTTTGGTCGGCGTCCATATAAGCAAAGTCGCAGAGAGCAGAAGTTTCCCGGAGAGTTCAGCAGAGAAGAGTGTTCAGTTGAAGCAGGCCTCGCAGCTGACTAAGATTCGCGCAACTTCCGAACTCATCTTCTATCCAAGAACAATTTATTTTGAAGAGCGTCTTAGATCCATACCACCAAAATAAGTTTTTCGACTTTCGCCTGATGACACACCAAGAACCAATTTCTTAAAGACCAGACAACTTAAGATGTTAAAACTCGCCTAACAAAAAACGTGTCACAATCCCTATAGCGGGTCGGGAGTTAGACGCAGTCCTATGTATCCAGCAACCTGATATAAAGTATTGTTATCCTTTTTTCTTTGATACCTTGAACTTTTGAGTTATCATTTTATTTTCTTTTATGCATATTTGTGTGATATTACCATCGTTTGAACTCACT
Source organism: Acanthosepion pharaonis (assembly GCA_903632075.3). NCBI lineage: Eukaryota > Metazoa > Mollusca > Cephalopoda > Sepiida > Sepiidae > Acanthosepion > Acanthosepion pharaonis. The sequence continues at coordinate 504,597 of CAHIKZ030004661.1, forward strand.
TTGCATTACGGCCTTAACGACTGATTGATTTCGTCTGCCTAAGATCAATTCACAACGTGGGTAGGCAGACTGGAGATCAACGCAGTTACTTTGGTAACCAGACGTTGGAAGCGTGTTGGGAACGACGAGGCTGATATCGAATCTAACCAGATTCCCATCAGAATCACCAAAAGTTTCGAACGTCACATTTGGGTGCCGCGACCGATACCAAGCCAGTTGGTCGTCACAGGACGGGACAACACGACTGACGCAACAAGCGGACGTCACGTTTAGAGCGGCGACACCCGAACGAAGCAGCGAGGAGCGAGCGAAGGCTGTGTTGAGGGACGTCACACAAGGTGTTACTGAGGGTAAAAAATAAAACAGCATTAAGGAGAGAGAACATAATCAAATGGAAATTATGAAGACAGAAGGTAATATTTTGATATGAATTTGTGTTTTGCATTATTAAGCGTATGCTGGCAGAACGAAGAAGAAACAACGAAAACTTGAAGAATTAACATAATATACAACAAATAAAAAATCAGGATAGATGTCTCTTGCATGAAAAAAGAGAAAAGAGATACAAGAGGTGTCAACTTATGTAAATGAAAAGAGAGGGAGGATTAATTGTGACTTACTGGGGCGTCACTCATTCGTAAGATGGCTGAGTTTTGATGTCTTTAGAGAAGCGAAGTCGCTATTGATGAAATGTGTGAAATCGGGCCAAGATGTTGTCCAGTTGCCGAATGAAACTTTGAAGAGCTTTTATGTCATTTCTGGGCTCAATTCACCTCCAGTACTCAATAGAACACACCCCATTTAAATCAAAGTGTCAATTGTTTAGAAAGAAACATTCTTATTTGCCACATTTGATCAATCATAGAAAGCAATAACCTTATACACATTGAGCCTACATTCGCGAAAAGTTTCTTATGCAAACACGGGGATTTCGATTTTCAAGCGGTGGTCTACAGTAGTATGCTGCGATCGGTGGATGGTTCGTAAACAGGAGAAAACATGGCTTAAAAGATGCCTTTCACACCAGCGCCTGCTGCAAGAAGCACAGGTCAACGAGAACACTATATTATTTTACTTAGCATTTGAATGTCAGCAATTATATACACGTGAATTAGTTTATTTTTATATATATATATATATATATATATATATATATATATATATATATATTAGATTTTCTTTTATATTTTCGTTAATATTTTCTTGTTTGCATCACTTGTATAAATAAAAACGATATTCATAAATATTGTGTATATGAAGATTGCCCCAGAACTCTAGTAACAGGCGAATATTTTTCTTGGGTCAATAGTTACAGCAACATATGTAATGATGGTTCATCTCAGAATGATTGAACCATGATATATATATATATATATATATATATATATATATATATATATATATATATATATATAAAAAAAATTATGTAAAAAATGGAATAGACACTTTGAATGACTTTGGGGTTGATGAGTCCAAAGAGTGGGATTTTCCTCTGCCGAAATGGGCTATTCCTCATATGAGGCGGTTCGAATTTCATTGTTTATTAATTAGTTGCTCGGTAATAAGAAATAATTTGTGCTCATTTTGTGGATCATTTTTATTATTTTATAATACTAGGTTCCAATTGGATTATAGACCCAACGATTTGTTGCCTTTTATATATATATATATATATATATATATATATATATATATATATATATATATAATGTGTTTGGGCAGCAATCCCCCTTTTAGTAAAGTTTCACTGGAAACGTCTTGCAAGTCATCGGGGTGGTTAACTTTTTTCTATATAATTTCTCATCATTTTTTTCCTCACCATAAAAATTGTATAAAACTTGTCTGATTGTTTTCCAAGCATTTACGGCTACATTTTGACAATTATGAAGGATGAAATTTATTTTACATTTAACTGAATATATACATATATATATATATATATATATATATATATATATATATATATATATATATATATATATAGGAATGATTTATTTTCCAAACACAGTCAGCACATTGTGACCGTGTACATAGTTGATATCATTTAAATACAAACGGATACATAAACTCTATCCCTAACATATTCGTTGATAATACAAGTATATAAATATATTACACATTTAATACAAAATGCTCGGAAGAAGTTAATGAAATAAAAGGGAATTTCCATCTGACATGAAGGTCATTTTTATCATAAGTAATAAAATAAAATAAAATTAAAGCTCCATGAACAATTACTTTTATAATGTATCACCGAAACGAAAAATAAATTACGCTAGAGCATTCAACTATTGAGCATAGATCATTCATGAATATAATAGCGGCAAATACGAAATGACAATAATTTTGAGACAAAACGACAGACATTTGTTTATTTCCCTAGTGATTAATTAGATCGGTCAGCAGAAACAGAAATATCTGGTATTCAGATGAATTCGGTCATTTGTGTAATTCTCATTGAGGTTTTGATTTATAATGAAACACAGTGAAGCGCAATATATATATATATATATATATATATATATATATATATATATATATATATATATATATATATATATATATATATATATATATATACATTTATATATATATATACATGTTTATATATATATATATATATAAATTAACTGATTTACAATGTTTTCTTCGCTACACAGGAATTACCAGGATTCAAAAAACCGAAGCTGAAAACATCAAATTTAATTATATAATTAAATTAAAAGCATTAGTTTTGTTTCATCTTCAAGCGAATTTTGCAATAACTTATTTTTAAATTTGCTGAGTTTTAAATGCACATATAATTCATAATTTTTTGTTTCCAAGGATACTGAGAAATCCAATCTTTCAGGCAAAGGCAGTAACGTGTTCATTTTTATTAACTATTATTGTATAAATTATGAGTTACGTTCGAAAAAGGCGTTAACTTTATGTGAGATAGGGGTGCATTTTTCAACGAATTTTGACATCCGTTCAACGCATGTCGTCTGTTTTTTTTTTATCAACGGCAAAAACGTTTTCGGCATTTTTCCGTTAAATACGGACTTGTATACTTAAAGATTCTTTCTGTTGGGACGCACCCACCTTCTGACTGATAATGGACTTATCCTTCTACGATATAAGTCAGTGCTAGAGAGAGTAGGTGTGTTGGGTGAAGGTTCAGCGACAGCAGTCGAGATCAGGTTACCATTACATACCGTTGGACTGTAGACTTTTGCTATTGTTACTTACTAACCGGCGTTTCTTATTACTAATCACTCTGTTGTTAATTACCTCTTACAAATATACCAGTTTTTATCCCTACAACTGTGTGTGTCTTTATTCGAATACACACACGCGGGAAAAACCCCAACAACTCAACAGTGCCGACGAGGCTTCGAACGGAAAAAAAGAACTTACTTTGAAAAATAAATATCGCAACAGCAAAAGAGTTCAAGCATTTTTTCACAGCAAAGGATTGAAAAGTTTATCGACAAAAAGAAAAAAAAAACTAAGTTAGACATTAACTTATTTATTAAATTGGAATCTTTAATAACCAATTTATTGTGCTAAAAAAAAATTGTCGTGCCAGAGAATTTGATTAATTTTTTGCCCCCCCCCACCTCAGAGAGAAAAAAAATACACACCTAATTTTGCTTTTTTTCTCTACACATACATAATCATGGAGCAATTTCAATCATCTATGCTGGAACTCATTAAGTATCAGATGCAAAGACAACAAGAGTGATGAACGTTTTCAAAAAAAATCTCTTGAATTTTCAGAAAATACAAGAAGAAAATGAAAAACAGTTAGCAATGACTGAACTTATACATAAAGCTATACTGTCTAAGCAGAAAGACTCGGATGAAAGTACTTTTTCTCAAGACACAATATGGTCGATGATCGAAAGTTTTTACCTATAACCCAGAAGAGGAAAAGACTTTCGAAAGATATTATCATAGATATCAGGACTTTTATGAAGTCGATTGCCAAACATGGACAGACGAGAAAGAGATAAGATTATTACTACGAAAACTGGGAACGGCAGAACATAACAAATTTACGGATTTTATATTACCCAAAAAGACAAGAGACTTAAAATTCGACGAAGCGATTGAATTACTAAAAGAGATCTTCAACCCCAGATTTTCATTATTTCACCAAAGGTGGAAATGCCTTAATATTCAAAAAGCGAGTAGGAAGACTACACGATTTTCACGTCAATTGTAAATAAGACATGTGACGATTTTCGCTTGTCCGAATTATCGGCGGACAATTTCAAGTGTCTAATATTCGTGCTATGCTTAGTGTCTAAAAAAGATAGCGAAATGCGAAGACGCATTTTAGCAAAGCTAGAAAATGACCAAAACATGACACTACAAAAGCTAGCCGAAAACTGTCAGCAATGCGTAAGCATTAAGCAAGATTCAGAGAAAATAGAATAAACTGCTATCGCAAATGTGAAGAATGTAAATAGGAAGACTCGTTTCTGTTTTCCATCGCCTGAACGGAAGTGGTATTCTACTACAAGAACAAACAGACTATAGAAAAAAAAAACTCCCGAGTGCATGTTATGGATGGGCCAGTGGCACTGGTACAATGACTGTCCATATAAAAATAAAATTTGCAGAAATTTCAAGAAAGTAGGACATAAGATGTCCAAGTGTAGAAAATTAAACAGAAGTCGAGTAAAAGTTACTAATTCAGACGAAGATCAAGACCTGAATATTCGAAAATACCTACATGTAAAAATGTACAACAAAAAGGTTAAAATGCAACTGGATTTAGGATCTGACATTTCGATTGTTAACACACAAACATGGAAAAATCTAGGAAAGCCAACTCTGCTAAAGTCCAACAAAATAGCCAGGACGGTAACTGGAAAAAATATAAAATTTGAAGGTGAAATATGGGTGAATATAACTTTCAACAGCAAGACTATAAAAATGAAAATTTTTGTTATGAAAAACACCAACAACCTGTTTGGGACTGACGCAATCTATGGACGTGCCCATTAGTTCTTTTTGTAACAACATTAGTGAAAGCAAAGACAATATAAACAATTTAAAAACAGAATTGAAAACAGCCTTCCCCGAAGTTTTTGCTGAAGGACTTGGACGTTACACGGAAACATCAGCAAAAATACAGCTGAAGAAAAATATTCAACCAATTTTTTTAAAAAAGCGTAGTATCCCTTTTGCCGCATTAGAAAAAATTGACAAAGAACTCGAAAGACCAACGAGAATTGGTGTGATCTCGAAAACGGAATACAGTGACTGGGCAACTCCGGCTGTCTACGTAACGAAGTCGTGCGAAATTCGCGTCTGCGCCGATTTTTCAGCCGGGTTAAACGACGCAATAGAAGAGTACCACTATCCACTACCAAGTCCCGAAGAAGTGTTCGCAAAGTTAAATGGCGGAAAAATCTTTTCGAAAATAGATCTTAGCGAGGCATACTTGCAAGTACCCATGGATAACGAAAGCGCAAAGTTGCTATGCATTAACACGCATAAAGGCTTGTTCAGATACGAACGTTTACCGTTCGGGGTGAAGACAGCACCCGCAATATTCCAGAAAATTATGGATACTATGTCAGCTTGGTTAGACTACACGATAGTATATCTCGACGATATACTCGTGAAAAGTGAATCGGTGGATGAACACAAACACCATTTACGCAAAGTTTCCGAACATTTAAGAAGCTATGGATTTAGGGTGAAAGAAAATAAATGCGATTTTCTCCTGGAGGATATCAAGTATCTGGGACATATAGTGAATAAAGAAGGAAAAAAGCCAGATAAGAGTCAAGAATCAGCAATAAAAGATATGCCTGAGCCAAAAAATATTAAATCCCTACAAAGTTTTTTAGGTTTGGTGTCATATTACCAGGATGTTATCCCAGACCTCAACATTCTACGAGCTCCCCTTAACGATCTACTAAAAAAAGAAAAACCTTGGATCTGGACAAAAGAATGCGAGAAAGCATTTAAGGATATAAAAGAAAAATTAATATCAGATTTATTTCTGGTACATTTTGATCCAAAGGTAGATATCATCGTGGCGAGCGATGCCAGTACACACGGCGTAGGTGCGTGCTTATTGCACAAGTGAAAGGATGGTAATTTCGACCGATCGCTCATGCAAGCAGATCGCTACTACCTGCTGAACGAAACTATTCACAAATTGAGAAAGAGGCATTGGCGATTATCTTCGCTGTAACAAAATTCCATAGATACATACATGGACGGTATTTTACGCTACAGACAGACCACAAGCCTCTGGTAACGGTATTCGGTTCAAAAAAGTCTGCCAACATACACCGCAAATAGATTGCTTAGGTAGGGGACAATTTTGTTAAATTATAATTTTAGAATACAATATTTGTCCACCCACAAAATTGGTCACGCAGATGGTCTATCAAGACTCATTCCAAAAGCAACAGAACCTTTAGAGGATACGGCAATCGCATCCCTCAGAGCAGAGGACGAGTTTGAAGAAAACTTGGCGAACGCAATTCGAGAATTGCCAGTATCGCTTAAGGACATCAAAAAAGAGGCAGAAAAGGACAAATATATAATAGATAAGATAAAGAAAAGTTAAGCTAGCTAGTAAAGACGAAGAAATTCAAGAGACATTCTCTGTGTGATAATGTACTAATATACAGTGAAAGGGTAGTAATCCCTAGGACACTCCAAAAAAGAATACTAAAAGATTTTCATGCTGGTCACCCGGGCATGAATAGAATGAAGAGCCTCATGAGAGCATACGTCTACTGGCCAGGTATGGACAACGACATCGCGTCTATGGTTGGCAGATATAAAGGCTGCATTTTGGCATCAAAATCACCACAAATTCTACAGAAACCATGGCCAAAAACCGACAGGCCATGGTCAAGGATCCATATTGATTTTGCAGGTCTAATTGACGGGTGGCATTATTTGGTCGTAGTCGACAGCTCTAGTAATGGCTCGAAGTTTTCCAAATGAAGAGGCCAACTTCTCAAAATACAATTAATAAATTGCATGAACTATTTGCAAGGTTTGGAGTGGTAGATACTGTGGTTAGCGACAACGGTACTCAATTCACGAGCAAAGAATTTGCAGAATTCTGCCAAAATTACCAAGTTGATCACGTGAGGATTCCTCCGTATCACCCACGCGACAACGGACTAGCCGAAAGGTTCGTCGATGCGTTAAAAAGGGCTCTGAGAAAAGCAACAGGTATCCCGACTAGAAAGGCGTTACAGCTATTCCTGCAAGTATACCGCATTACTCCGTATAAATCAGCCCCATCAAGCCTATCACCTGCGGAGCAAATGTTTGCAAGGAAGATCAGATCTGCATTTGATAAGTTGATACCTGAAAATAAGGTACAAACACCAGTCGCTATGGTTCCTAAGCGAAAATTCCACATAAATGAAAGTTTTTTTTTTTTTTTTTTTTTTTTTCTTCAAGAACTACAAAAATAATTCGACATCGTGGGAACCAGGAGTCATACAAAAGCGGATTGGGAATATGGTATATATTGTACAGGGAAAAAAATTACACATAAAAGGCACATCAGCCAGCTAAAGAAAAGGAGTACCGAAGAATCGGAAGAAACTCCACAAGATGAATTATACGAATTGTATAATACTTTTGATCTACAAATAGCACAGAGAGAGCAAAAACACCGCAGATCTGGTAGAAAGCGAAAAGCGACGCAACAATTCATAATGGGCCCGAAAAGGAAAAAATATTGAAAAAAAAAAAAAAGGAATTTTTTTTTCACAATGTAAAAAAACAATTTTAGGAGGGGTTGGGGCGCACCCACCATCTGACTGATAATGGACTTATCCTTCTATGATATAAGTCAGTGCTAGAGAGAGAGTAGGTGTGTTGGGTGATGGTTCAGCGACAGCAGTCGAGATCAGGTTACCATTACATACCGTTGGACTATAGACTTTTGCTATTGTTACTTACTAACCGGCGTTCCTTATTACTAATCACTCTGTTGTTAATTACCTCTTACAAATATACCAGTTTTTATCCCTACAACTGTGTGTGTCTTTATTCGAATACACACACGCGGGAACACTCCCAACAACTCAACACTTTCTAAAACGTATATTTGGCTTAGAATACGTTATATTGAAACACAATTGTAAAATATGAATTTCCTCTTAATTACTAATAGACTATATTTCTTTTTAAAACAAATAAATGTATTAGAATTACTTAAATTATTTAAAAAATATTATTACGTATCAAATATAAGTATGTATATTACTAACTCTCATTTTTTTTTATTTCATATTTAAAGAAAATTTTTGACAATGTCGGCAAAGAATAGCCATTTAATTTCTTTGATTCAGTAATTTTGTATTTTTTTATAAAATTGGTAATATATAGTTTCCCATTTATGCACAAAGGACATTGGTTAATTAATGACCTATATATTGTAGCTATTATTATTATTATTATTATTATTTTTATTGATAAAAGTTAAAAAAATAACAATAAATACGTATAAAATGAAAATTATATTCTTTTTTAAACAATATAGCAATATATACATATAGTATAAAACTTGTCTTTAAAAATAATAATAAATACTATTTTTTTTCATTATTAGATTATATTTAATCACATGTCCCTAACAGCTGTCGCGATCTTTTTACCGAGTGATAAGAGACATATTTATAAATTCTTGCCTAATTCTAGCTTATAAACGGACAGGAATATTTGGGAATTATCTTAATTATTCCAGATTAAAATATCGTTTTTATTTATATGAACGTTTTCCTAAGTTGTCATTACTCATCTTTAATTAAAATTTCTAATTTGAAGGATATTAAAACTTGAGCTTAAACTTGTCTTTCTGAAATTATATAAATTAAACATAATTTCTTCAAGCTCTTAGGAGAATGAAGTTTTAGAATTTCTTTGCCTTTTTCTTTCATTACAATGGAACAATAATGTTTAAAGGATTATGTATTAAAGTGAATTTCTAATGTCATAGTAAACTACTAAAATTGAAATGAAAATATCGCCCTTTTCAGGAAGATATTTTTCTGGATTAATTTCTTTAAAAAAAACACATGCGCTGTGATATCAAGATGCAAAGAGACACTTTGTAAGTTAGTTAAGGAGAATAAGTATAAACATTTAATGTCATCTATACATTTGAAAAAAAGGAATCAGTTATCGATAGATATATGGAGAAAGTTTTGCAACGAAATCAAAGCTTTGTGCTTGGTTGTTAAACAGTTATGGTCAGGAGTTTTATGATCGCCATCTTCACTGGTATTCTATATTTCGTTGATAGAATAAAATCGTGATATTTGCTGCATATATTGTTGCCTTTATTTAAAGATTCTCGGGGAACTTCGTGGGTTTAACGTGGACAATGATCCAAATAACTGCACTAAAACATCAGTTTTTCTGAAGAAGCAAAACGTGAGTTTCAGAATTGGGTGTCAACTCGTATATTAAATCCATTTGAACATTTTAGGAATCTAGTATAAAAAGAGAAGAAAGCCGTTAATCGAAGACAGACATTAGATAAGCCATACTGACTGAATGAAAAAAAAATATCTTAGTGAACATTTGTGCAAATCTGGTAAATCAAGCGTAGTCAAGACGTCAATAGTAATAAAGAGGCCGCGCGAAATATTGATTTTAAATAATGAAAACTTTTTTCATTAAAGGAAGGTTTTCTTTTAATATATTTGACAACATTAGACTCGTACCTGATAATATCCGTTTAAATCAAAATAATTTTCAAATAAATTCAATGAAATAAAAGATGGCTATGTAATGCTAGTCACTGATTTAGGGAGAATTTAATTGTTTTAATGAATCTCTTACATCTAAAAAGACAAGGGAAAATGGTGAAAACACATATACGAGATACATTCCAGATATATTAATATATTTTCAGGGGAGACATTTACCAAATTGAAAATAACAGCGAAACTCTAATCTTTTTCAAAGTAAGATCCTCCGATGTCAATGGACTCGATAGGTAATTCGTGAAAGCCGAATGGAAAGTATCCAAAGGGAACGTATCCAGGACACTTGCCAAAGCCTCCTTTATATAAATGTCTTTGAAAAGGACAGAGACGTTCAAAAACGTCTTTGGGAATTCAAAAGCCTTTCTGCGGAGGGTTCTTTAATGCAAAAGGCTGACTAACAGTAAAATAAATATCATCTCTATTGCACAAAACTTTTTTTATAGGGAGATTTTGTTGTCTTTTTCATGTCCTGACTTCATTCTGCAAACTAGTCAGCTTTATCAAGCATTGTTTAGTAAATAGTGTTCAAATAGTTATACAGGTGTCTCCTTCCATGTTGAATCGCCGAATTTGACATGTCAACTTATTATACTTATAGTAACGATATACTAAAATTACTATCATTAGTTACATTCATTTTTATATGTTAATACCTGCACATATTTCTTTTAAACTTTGATCAAATAAAAATAAAATATGCGTATAATAAAATGAATAATATAAATAAAATAATTAAATTTAATTGTTTAAAACGTTGTTTAAAATATATGTGCTGTCTATAAGTATTTAGAATATAGAAGTTCTTATGTTTTTCTTTCCTGAAATTGGACTTTTATAGGCCCAAATAATGATGATTTTTTAAATTTTAAACTTATCCATTGATAAGACATCCAACTCTTCTCTCTAGGACATTGTAATTAATTAATGAATTTGCTTTTATTTTGAACGTAAATACTTGTTGTATCAGCAAAATTACCCAAATTGTATAACTGCGTAAAACAAAATAAGAAAAACACTAGATTTTAATTTACAGTTTCATTTTGTCGTTTTTATTTTAAGTGTTTGCCAAATTGACACCATTTGTCGTAATAATCACTGAAAAACGCTTTCAGTTATTTAGCTAGAAATAGAACAGTTTAAGATCTTCAAATTCCATTCCAGAACCGTCAGGAAAATGGTGAATAAGTTTAAAAAGGAGTGAACAATAGAAAATCAAACTGGATCAGGAGGTGGCAACAAAACAGGGATCATCATTTCCACTTAGAGCTAAAGGAAACCTTTAGAATAGATCCAACTCAATCCGTAAGAAGTTTGGCACGTGAAAGAGGAGTGTCAGCTATGACAGTTCAAAGAGCAGGGAAAAACGAGTTGAAAATGAAATCGTGCGTGAAAAGTGTGAGGCAACTTGGTAATTCATGAGAGAATGTTTGAAGTTCAGAGAGGTGAATATCATCTGGCTAATTTAAAAAAAAAAAGGTCCTGGTATATATATATATATATATATATATATATATATCGTCGCGATTTGCGATGACAATGTTTCAATATAACAATTCCAAGGTTCTTCAGGATTAATCCAAAGATATATTTGAACCCATTATATCAATCATGGGATAGACTTTCTAGTTCACATGCCATGTTTAATGGATGATGAATATCTCATTTAATTCTTTCATCAAGATTCTTTAGCTTTAAACTTGGGTTTGAATTATGCATTTTGGGTCCACAAACTGGATCAAATAGTGTTATAAAAAGCTCCAGGATGCCAGTGTGTCCTTTAATCATTTGTAAGAATTTCTAAGAAATAAAGGGTTCAAATTTTAATTCTAAATATTGGACAGTTCAGCTGTTACAAGATATTTAAAATATATTGTAATAAAAATGGCGACAAAGATGAGGACAATAGAACAAAATTCCGTCCAGACAAAAACGTCTTTATCGTTAATGTAAAGTGAATCAATGTTCCCTGGTCCGCGACATCTCTAACCAAATATAATTCCACAAGGCTTTATATATTTTCATGAGGATTTTTCAAGCATTTTCAAAGTTTCCATCCCTGGTTGATAACATTAAGAAGGCAGTTATCTTTGAACAAATCAACAATGGTGAGATTTCGAACCTGGATATCTTGCTCAACTTCGTTATGCCCACTGAGAATCCACCTATCAAAGCCTGGGTTTCATCATCTCAGCAACGACTGAAAGTCATTTTTGATTGTCTGACCAAGTTGCAGTGTTCATCTATTTTCTTAAACTATTTCGATCTATTTTAATCAATTCAAATCTCTTGGATCCGTAATAGATGATTTTAAACCATTCATTCCACCCACAAAAATAATGAATTGATGTAAAATGAAGACAAGTTGGATTCAGCAATTCATTAAACTTTTGGAGAGCAACTAAGAAAATTACATATGGGACATTCATCAGGAGAGAAGGAGCCAAGATGGGTAATTAATGCAACTCCTATTGCTTGTTAGAATGGTGATGGTAATGACACATGACGATTTGATCATTGTCTTAATTGAATATTCTTGAAGGAGATGTTTTTTTTTGCTATTCCGTTGCTTTTAGATTTTTTTCTTCTTTTATAATACGTTGGCTGCTTGGTATGCAAATTTTTAATTACGTGTTTTTGACTCAATCAATATGCAAAAAGAATTAAATACTGTCTATTTTTCTGAAAAAAAATATTTTTTCTTTTCATTTTTTTTTACGTTTTTTTTAGTATATTTGTAAGCAAATGCTTCAACCAATTTGATGTCACTCGAATCAGCGTGAAGAAATTAATTTTGCATTTGATGAAATCTTACGCGCTTCCACTCATCACAGTTTAGCTTGAAAAGTATATTTATCTTTGAACGAATTGTGTTTTCCTTTTTAATTTATCACTTTGTTAATCTAGATTTTCCATACTGTATTTTCTTTGCAAATTTGTCAGCAAAAAGAAGATAATTCTTCGTTTGTTTTCACTAAAATGAATAATAGAAACGGTTTTGTCTGCAACAAATTAAACTGGAGTGTTTTGACAAATGAATAGACTAAAATAAGTGTTACACAAACATTTGAATAGTCTGATTCTGTTTTGATAATTGAGAAGAATAAAGCAAATATATATTACTTTCAAATGAACAAAAATATATATTATAATGGTAAAAAAATGTAAATATATATAAGATATGTTTTTTTATGAGACACACAGACATATATAGTTCTGGGCCATAGTTGTTTCAGGTGCAGAAAACGATGCATGAGTTCGTGGATATTATCGAAATTTTAGCAACAGATGTGCTACTGCTAATTTTTAATCAATATACTACCGCAAGATTGACAAAAAACATTTTAAAATATATATTTAATTATTTGCTATATTTTTTGCTACATCTCTTTATTTTGAGTGGTATTCGATTTTAATAGATACATTTCAAATTTGATTTAACACGATTAAATCAACCAAAGTAACCTCTCATCTACGGAGTCCCTCATCAACAGATTCGGATGCAACTGACAAAAATCTGTAGGAAAAAAAATCCCAAATCATCAGGAATATGTTTCAAAATTTGAGGGCATAACGAACCGAGTCGTATTAGTTTTCCAAGTGACCACTTGGCGGCACTGGCATGCCTTTCAATTGTAAACAAAAACGTGTGTACAGTATAAAAAGAGCAATACATTAAGTGAATGTGAGAGAAAATAGCTTTGTGAAATCTATAATTTTTGTTATTATTATTAATATATCTATATTAAATATATATTTATTTATGCCATATATGCATGTTTATAGTATTTACATTATGATCGTAAATACTATTAGTTACTATAATGGTTTTATAACTAAAAAAACATTCCCATCTACGGACAATCGGCTTCCCTATATTAGACAGTTGATAAGAAATTTGACTGTATGTGAATTACCGAGTTGCTTATGTAACATTATCTTATCTCGTTTTATTTTTATCTTCAATAAATAGTATCAATTTGTAAGTTTTTCTTTGAATATAGTCGACAAGTCGCACTGAGCAACCTCATGATAATGATTTCTTCTTTTGCCAATTAAATTAAGATTTATAACCTTTGCATTTAAATGATGCACTTGACATATCCAAATTGCCACCCTAGCTTTTCTTGCAGCTTGCAACTATTTTTAGGTAATACTTAATTGCCTGTACCTTGGTATCAACAAACACACATATAATAAGCTGGCACAGGTCATAGAGTATCCCTCAGATGTGGCTATGTCGAAGGGCAGAAAATTATTCGAAAACTAATAAGCGTGTGGTATCCAGTATTGCAATTTTACTAAGTGTAGCATAGATGTGGCACAAGGACGATAGTATGGAGCAATCGGTGAGGATCGATCTCACTATTAGCTCGTAACTGATCTACGAGTTATACTTTGTTACCATTACATCACATTGACGTGAAGTAATTGGGACCGCATCGGTTAGCAGAAATTGAATGGACGACTTAGTGCAGCTGCTTGCCTTTGATTCGCGGAATCATCCAATTAAGGTCTTCATGATAATCACCAATCATTTGTTTACAACTGACTGGAACACGGTTTTAAGCATTCAATTTTTATAAATGGCTATGTTGGATTTAATTCTCCGTTGGTATCTTGGGGTACGTAAACATATCTTTTTTCATATGTTTAACAAGTTACAAGTAAAATTTTCCTGATTAATCAGGTAGCAATCTAAAGACCCCGTTCAAGTAACTTTAAAGTGCGTCGGGCATTAATCATAATATTTGTGGGAATGGCAGTTAATATCTCATTAAGTTGTATAGTAATATTTGCGTAAAAAATCAGATAGAGTACAGCTATAAAAGAAGAATATGAATAAAGAAAAAACCTTATCTTAGACGATGCGTTTTCTCATGTGGATGAATTTATGAAGGCATTTGCCTTGATAACATCGCCAGAGGATAAAACGCGTCAGCTAAGATAAGCTTTCCTTTTGATAATAGTGATATTTGTTTACCGTTATTCAGAAATATTTGTTTACAGAAAATAAGAAACATTTTATTTTTAACTTTAGAGTCGGCTTTTTAATTCAATTTCATAAATTACAATATTTTAATTTCTATATAACCAAGAACAAGAAAGAGTCCCAAATTGAATATATAACAAGGAAATTAGTATTTCATTAATATATCTGTAATATTTTATATGCGGATTTGACAATATCCCAATATTAATGTAACACTATTCCTCACGACTCAAATTCTCATTTTTCGTCTTATATCTATCTATCTATCTATCTATTATATATATATATATATATATATATATATATATATATATATATATGCACACACACACACACGGAAAGAAAGTTATATCTGCTTATAGCCTATGAAAGGTATTTTTATGTGCAAATGACTCAAATTCTCCTTTTTTGTCTGATTATATATATATATATATATATATATATGTTGAAACTTGAATAAAGCATGGAATAATAATAATACAACACAAAATGTATTTAAACAAAATGTATTGACACAAGAACGTGTACACAATATTTACAGATAGTTTGGTATATTCTTGGGAAGACCGTTCCTGTAGAATGGGTTGACATTAGTCGCAGTCGGGCAGAGTCTCTGGATTGGATCTCTTCTTCCTCCCCCGTCTTCCCGGTACCAACCATATTTATATGGTCGGTACTCCACTATGTAAATTAGGTGGATCGTACCACCAATATATATATATATATATATATATATATATATATATATATATATAATTATTTATTTAAAAATATGATTCCAAATCGCGACATAAGAAGTCCCATTTGTTTTGAAACATGGGATTTGGAATCATATTTTTAAATAAATAATTATATTTATGTTCTACTTTTGTATCGAGCACTATTTTTTAAAAATAATAACTAAAATACTAAGGGACTTTGGATTATTTACCTAACCAGTTCCTTCCTATTTTCTATATATTTTCACACACACACACATATATATATATATATATATATATATATACACACACACACACATATATATATATATATATATATATATATATATATATTAATATATGTATATATATATATATATAGAGAGAGAGAGAGATAGATAGATACATACATAGATAGATACATCCCATTTTATATTTATTTTTCCCTCTCTCTTTTTCTTCTTTTTTCAATATACATGAAGTCAGTAAATGAAAATCAGACGGAAAAATCATATATGCAACTGCAATATGAATTGGCTGAATTTTAATTTTAGATCGAATCATTTTTTTGTGCCTAATGTAATTACAAATGTATCCACAGGTTTCTGTTTTCTGTTTTCTTTTTTAATATTATGTTAGCGAATCGTTAGCGATTTTTGTATCTGAGAATAATTCATATTTATCTGTATCTCTCTCATTTAAACCATTATTGAACTTTTCCCTTTAAAACACATATCTTTTAAATTTTAATCCCCATCTGCACCTTTAGGCTTTTCATGTTCTTCCTTCCCTTACGCCTCTCTCTAGAGCTATCATAGATTTCCCTCACCCCCCCTTGTTTCCCACTCTCACACATAAACTGTCTCTAAAATTTTATTTTCTACCCGGAATCATATCTTCTGATACCTTTTTGCATTTGCATGTCTGTTGAATTGGATCGTGATTACAATTCCTGTGTAATAAATTATAACTATGGAATATTAGTGTTCAGGCTTTATATATATATATATATATATATATATATATAGATAACTAGACTCGTTTCGAAAAACACTCGAATTTTTGATTTGCTAATCAAATCAATCTCGATGGAAAAAAGGTTTTAAAAAAGAAAGAGCTACAAACATGGACTTCTGCCGACAAAAAAATGTTAACAGATGCATGTCTGAAGCCCAAAGAAAAACCCGATACGAGTAACAACTAACTAACAAAAGAGCTCAATACAACCGTAGAGCAGACCTAGATACACCTATTGAGCCAGACAAACCTACCTAGCTTTCACTTAAACGGATCGTCAGGGAATGTTTGGTCAAACTTTCCTGACGATCCGTTTAGTTAAACCTAGGTAGGTTTGTCTAACTCACTAAATATATATATATATATATATATATATATATATATATATTCAGCTGTATGGATAATAGTTTGTGACTCTGGGTTTCACGCTTTTGCGATCATCAGACAAACGTTTATTTTTTTAAAAATAAATTAATTTTTACTTGTTTGTGCTTGATTATGTTTGGGGTGAGAGGGAGATGTTCTTCTGTGTTTATTTGGGATGACTCTCCAACACAAACAGACACACATACATACAGGTGTACGCATTTTAGTTCACACAAACATATCCATATAAACAATCCGAGGTTAGTCGCAGATACACTCCCATGCGTTCCAGCATGCTTATATAGGCAATTGCAATCCAACTGAATATGTTAGCACTATAGCTAATATTGAGCACATTCCACTAATTACTGCACATATAACACACACACACAAACACACCCACACGAATATATATATTTATATATATATATATATATATATATATATATATAAGCATTGAAGGCAACACGCAGAGGCGACAGGCTGTTTAATGCTCGGCGCAACCGACATGTCGATGGTCTATTTTAATATGTGCTTTGATTTCATTAAATTTTTCAAATCATTGTAATCGCTTATTTCTCTTGCATAGTTATTGAAAAATCTTCGATATTACATTTTTATTGCATTTCCTTATTTTAAATATCATTCGATAGATTTCGACTTTGATTTAACTCGATTAAATCTTCCAAATAAAAGAAATGTATATGAATAATCTTACTTAAGTAGCAGGAGGCTATACCATTTTTATCAGTAATGAATTGTAATTCATTTATAATGTTATTCACTTTGTACAACGCCTAAGAGCCATACGACGTAGAGTGTGACAGAGTAAGAGTCACCACTATAAGTAAGGTGACAACTCCACCATGACGCAGGGTGGTGGGGTAAGCGTCAAGTGAAACTGAGCGAAAACACTTTAAAGGTAAGTGGAAACCATTTTTTAAGTAGGAAACAAAGGATTAATCTCTACTCCACTTCAAAATATTGGGAGAAATGTGAACCAGATGATAGTCAAACATATTTATTCTTCTTGGTGTTTTAAGTTTTTCTTTAAAAATATTGACAAGTTGACAGA
>CAHIKZ030004661.1:527500-535000 GCA_903632075.3 Acanthosepion pharaonis
AATCTTCAATACAGTGTGTAGATCGTTTCTCAAGATTGTTTCAACATTCCCCGATTTACATGTTTCACATTCCCTGCTATTGTTACTATCACGTTCAAATCATTCAAAATTGTATTCTGTTCAAACCGTATTTGATGCTTAAATACAGAAAATAATCAAAGGTACCATGATTTGTTGGTTTGATGAAGAAATTATATATACAGAAACGAAAAATCCTTTTAAACTTCCGACATCCAGGTGAGAAGGTATTTCTTCCTGCAAAGAAAAGGCACATCGTTCCCCCCATTCCGTTACGTTTTATAATTTAACATATCAGTAAAACAACTTAGAGTAATAATATATAATGTTAATAATGTCAGACTATTCGCACATTGATTTAAATTAATCATAAACTAATATTCTTTTCAAAATGTTTTTTAATTATAATTAAGCATTCAGTCGTGACGTTTATATAATTTTATTTCCTGCATATTTCTTTAATTTCATCACCTTTCTTTAACCCAATATTTTGTAAAATTATTTAATTTCTCTCTTTGGATTTTTCAGCTATTTCTTTTGACTATTTTTAATACAGATATTTTTGAAAGTTAAATAAAATAATCATATACCGCCAATCAAAAATAATGTTCCTGGTTTTTCTTTCTGATGTTCTGTTGATATTTATATACAGTTGCCTTCTCGCAAACTATGAGTATTTCTGATGAAAACTATGACACACATTCGGTAACAAACAACGAAATGTGTGTAGAGACACATTATAAAATTCATGACCTGCAGTAAATATCATCAAAATCTAGAAAATAAAAACAAAATACTTTTCTTTCATTCTCATAGTTTTATAGTTTTATGGGATACTAATGACAAATGTAATATATATTATTAGGCCGATCACTAATCAGAGAGGGATCTATACTTGATTTCGTTAGTAAAATAGTTCACAGTATTTAATGAATATATAAGTAATGAAATACAACTATGCATCAGAAGTTGTGTACATCTGTAGATATCATATAATTTACATGAGTATTTAAATAGGTAAGGTTCTTAGACGAATGCTGCTTTGTAGAAAACCATGTCATTGCAAATATCTTTATAATCATGAAAAGAAAGTAAGAAACGTAATGAAAGCACCAATATAGATTCCTTTCAATCGGATTGTAAATCAAGTCTTCTTAGAGCCTGATAACATAAGGCTGTATTCAATAAAGTGTGAGTAAGGAAAGAGAAAGAATAATGAATTGGAAACTATATAATGCTTGAAATCAGGCAGAAAGATGGAGACATTGATCACAGTAGTTCGAGAAAATGGTTGTTAAACGAAAGCAGGAAGAAAGTAAAAGAAAAAAAGACGAAAGAATCTCTGGCATGACACGCATGTTTAGAAAGAACGAGAAAAACTAAGATTTTTCGAAGCAGTTGTAGATGTATTAAAGTTCTTAGTGAAAGTGAGAGGTAGAAAACGAGTAAAAAAGAGAGAAAAAACAATGAATGGAATATTTAAGCAAAGCAAACGACAGATTTAGCAAATTAGATAGACGTTTCTAGTGAATTAACATACAGAAACATAGCACACATATACTTTCAAGCACACAAAATCCCTGATATGACCATACACATAACTGCAGGATCTTAGTCTCTGTCGAAACATACATACGTGGGTGATCCGGAATTGTTGGAGGACTTTCCAATTGTGGCTCGTCTCCCTATTGTCTTGGTGGAAATTTTTTCCTCATTTCACATCCAAAAGGTGAATATACAACACGCGCCTATCAGTTCCTCCTTACTGATTCCACATGTCGGACTTACGAAGACAAAATCTTAATTCTTCTTTTCTTAATAGAACTTTCACAAAAGCTAAAAGCTTTGTATGCTTTATATTGTTTCACAATACAATAAATGTTATGTTTTAAATATATTTAGACACTTCTCGTCCTTTTCCTATGATGTCTATTAACGAAATAGTATACGTTCTGAAATATCGTAGCATTTATCAATGAAAGTATGAAGAGTAAGAAATTTATTAAAGAATAAATAAAAATAAAATTGCAAATTATGCGTAAAAGGTACATGTGAGAAAAAAGAAAAATTAAACATAAAGACTCTATTAAAAAAAATAAAAATAGAAGTATGAATTTAAGATTTAAAAATAAATACAAGGAGGTGGAAAAACAAACGAAGGGAATTCTAAAATATTGGGGAGAAAAGAAAGAAAGAAAAAAGAAAGAAAGAAAGAAAGAAAGAAAATTATGAAAAGAAAGAAAAAAGAAAGAAAATGAAAGAAAGAAAATTAGAAAAATAAAGAAAATTAAAGAAAGAGAGAAAGAATAAAAAATAAATAAAGAAGAGAAAGAAAACAGAAAATAAAGGTGTTGAGGGGTCCTCCCCTTTTTACACAAATGGACTCACCCAGTATATACTTGCACTACTGCTACGTGAAGACCCAGGAGAACAGAGACGAGGTCTCCACATTAATCTGACCTTGTGTCACATCTCATTCTCGTGGGGGAATGAGTAAATACCAGAACAGAGACGAGAGCAACCGAGGGTGAAGACAACAGACAGACAGACAGACAGACAGAACGAACGTAGCGAGCAAGAGTCACCGTGAGCGAGCAGGTAGACTCAGTAAGAAGTCATACAGCGATACTTCAATACCAAAGACTGTATAGATCTTTTGCTACTAACCCGTATTCCTGGAACTACTAACCTGCATTACCAGTTTGTATTATTACGTTAATACATTATTTTCCTATATTCATTCTTGGCGTTTGTTATTTATTGGTACCGGATTTCATCCCGGAATCCACAAAA
This sequence comes from Acanthosepion pharaonis, assembly GCA_903632075.3. Classification (NCBI taxonomy): domain Eukaryota; kingdom Metazoa; phylum Mollusca; class Cephalopoda; order Sepiida; family Sepiidae; genus Acanthosepion; species Acanthosepion pharaonis. The sequence goes on from CAHIKZ030004661.1 coordinate 530,312, forward strand.
GAAAAAAAGAAAAGTAATTAAAAAAAAAGCAAATAAAAGAAAGAAAAAATGAAGATAGAATTAAAAGAAATAAAAGAAAGAATATCCGAGAGTGAGTGAAAGCAGAAAATGACAAAGCACTCTAATAAGAAAGAGAAAAATCAATATAAAAAGGAATAAAAAAACAACAATACTGTGGTATTAAGTTGGGTTCATATAGCCTTAAGCAAATTCCACAACGACGCCATTCAGCATTCATGGGTATTGTACATCAATATTTTTTTCGTTCAGCTTCTTTGTCCAATTTGCCTTTATATTGCAGTTCTCTGACAGATATCATAATCTATGACTATCGTAGTTCACTATGCAAATATTTACAAACAATTTCGTTTAGAAGTTAGGTCCAGAAAAAAAAAACTGCTACCGCTCTAGAACAGAGTTACTGAATTCAATGTAAAGAATTCAATATATTGTTGAGCTGCAGGCTTTTGTGAAAATTTTATGTTGGACTTCACTTTTATTGTTGAGAAAAGCATTCGGAACTTTTACAAGATGTCACATAGAACCTTGAAAAAATATTAATAAACAAATACACTCCAGAACGTTCCTACACATAAAGATAAACGAGGCTGCTGAAGGGTTTTGCTGCATGAAAAATAATAGAATAAAGAAAAATAGGCAAATTTTATGTTCGAACATTGGGTCAAATTTTCGAAAGCGGCTCTATCGAAAAAAAAATCAGCAACACCTCGTAGTATAAAAGAGAATGTGCCACCGATTATTTTATTAGTCAAAACATAAATATTAGTGTAGATATTGAGAAAGGGGACTTTAAAATAGTTAAGGTAAACATAATCTGAATGAATTATTCAACATAAAAAGAGTTCATATATGTATATATGAATTTAACTAAGGTAAACATATCTAGTGAAAAAATGAAATTCTTCGAAGATTCAAAGAAGTAATGAATTTTTTTTCTATGTAGATAATAGAGGCCTTTGCTAAGTTAAGGATATTTCTGAGGTTTTCAAATATTTTTTTCATCGATATTTTTATTAAATGCTTGAACCCTCATTAATTTTCAGTTATATATAAAATTATCTATGACAATAATTATATATTTAAGTGTCAAAATATATTTCCCATTTCATTTGTTTAAGATTATTATTAGCTAAGTGCATTAGTATTTTTCAATTTTCTTCTTATATAGGACGTATTATTTCGAATAATAATAATAATAATAATAATAATAATAATAATAATGCAAAGAAAATCAGGGGTTATGCAAAAAAACATTCTTCTGGCAAAACAATATCTTCAATGAAGATGCCAGGAAATATATATACAGAACTGAGAAAAGTATATATGAATGAGCCACATAATATCGAGAATATCGAAAGGTTATGATGTAAAAGGTAGGAAAACGCCTAAATGCACGAGAAAAGAACAAACTGGATCAAGCATCAACAGGAACAACACACATATGAAGTGTTCTAAAAATGGACGGACATAAATATTACAGAAACAACTGCTGCAATCTGCAAAAGAAATATTTCAAAGCACCATGAATAGACCAAATAGTACATTTTGGATAGAAATTCTATCTAGCACCCACCAATACCTCGCATAGGTACAGAATATTATAATTCTAAACCAAGAAAAATCCTCCAAATTCCTCAGGTGAGGCGTAGCATAGTAGCAGAAGAGATGCAGAACCTCTATCTTCACTTCTATCATAATCGAGAGGACATGCAACTTGCCTGAAAAATACAATTTACTCCAAGCAGAAGAGAAAGGACGTAAAAAGGGAAATTACAGATGCATGGGGAAACTAATTAGGTATAAAAAAAAATATAGTGTAGAGTTGAAAAAAGAAAAAAAGAAAATAAACGTATCGATAACTTTTGACAGTGTACCACACTCATGGATAGAAAAGATTCTAAAAAAATATAGAGTATGCCCGACAACGGTCACATCCATAATAGAGAGCATGAAAAACTCGAACACCACACTAAACCTAAACCATACAAACGGGTCATTAATATCGAGACCAATCCATATCAAAAGTGGGATCCTTCCAAGGAGATTCATTGTCCCCACTACTAATTTCCTTCTTTGCCTCAGCGCCACTCAGCTGCCTACTGAACAAGTGTAGCTACGGATACAAGTTACAGAATGCAAAACCGAATCACCTATTCTATAGTGATGATCTTAAAACATTTGTCAAGTATGTCAACCAGCAGAAAAAGTTATTCACCATTGTCAAAACCTCCAGCAAAGGTATTAGGATGGAGTTCTGAATCAACACTTGTGCCAAAGCCACATTCAAAGGCTGGATGCTAGATATGTTGACCTACATATCAACAAGATTAAGGAACTACACCAATTTGAATCAAACAAAACTTGGGAACTGATGAAGAATATGGAAGACAACATTCAATGATGAAGAAGCCCCCAAAACAATATTGTTTGATACAAGGAAGTGAACTTAATGCGGTCAATAAATTGAAGGATATCGACAGCTAAACTATACCCGTAGTGACATATATCTTCAACATTTTTAAATAGAATTTAACTGTGATTAAAAGATTGGACGCCAAGACCAGAGAAATGCTTAACAAAATGAGTATGCACAGCCGAAAACAAATGTTGATAATCTGTACATACCAAGAGGTTTAGGAAGTCGAGGTTTAATAGAACTTGAACTAACACTAAAACTTATAAAAATAAGATTAGAAGCATATCTTACAAAAACTAATGACCCTCTCCTACAAAGAGTAAAACATCAAATCCATTCCATTAAAAAAGATGGTCTCTACAATCAACATACAATAAAAATAAACAAACCGAATGCTATCTACACTAAACGAGTAAAACAGAAAGCAAAAAAAAAAACAAAAAAAACTTGGCCAATTGAATGACAAGGCGCTGCATAGCAAAAGCCTCTAAAGAACGAAAGAACAAGGTTTGAATCAACAGAAAACACACGAGAAAACCAGGTTGAAAGCTGAGATAGAAGGCCTAATTATTGCAGCTTATGACCAAAGTCTCGTAAACAAATCCTATCACTGTCACATAAACAAAGATGAAAGCAACCCAAAATGCAGGATATGCAGAAAATATGATGAAGCTGTCGAACATATATCAGGATGTCAGGTATTAGCAAAAGTGAATATACTCGCAGACAAAACAAGGTAGAGACATATGTGTTCTGGAAGATATGCAAGAAGCCCATACTGGATACCAATGGAAGATGGTATGAGCAGCAGCTAGAAATACTTACCCAAAATAACGATGCAATTATCCTTTGGGACTTATCAATTAAAACATACGCGGAAATGAATTCCAACAGACGCGATATTCTCATAGACACACAAAGAATTCACGAAGAGCTTGTTTATTGACAAAGCATTAACATCTTAGAGAAAAACCTCAAGAAAATTATTGAGAAATTGTTCAAATGAAGAACCTGGAGATTGAGATTAAGATTATTTGGGGATAGGAAACTGAGACTGTACCAATAGTAATCAGAGCTCTGGGTCTCGTTAAGAAAAGAATATGCAATTTTTCTAAAGGTCTTTCTGTGGGAAGATGATGGTGACATAACGTCACTTTCATTAGTGTTCACTCCAAATCACTTTGCAATCATGATTAGACTCATCCAGCTCTTTCTGAATCCTCTGCTCATTCCTGTTATTGACACCCAAACACTCTGAAATGTACGTATTGGAGATTCCGGTGTGAATGCCAAGCATTAGAGCATAACGTTTCCAAATTTGTGGTGTAGTGAATAGCTTCATGACGCCCTTTTTTCTCGTGAACCGTGCCTAACTGTCCCTACTACCATTTGCAGTCGACAAAATCTAAAAGAATCAAAGCACGTGCTCGAAATTACAAATATAATATGACGACCACTTAACCATCTCATACTGCATCACGCACATACGCACACACACACACTTACACGTAGGCGCAGATATGCACACACACACACACACATATATATAATCATAATATTTTATTATAATAACGGACACCACCTCATTTTAAAATAAGGATGTATCAGTACAAATCTTTCAACAACAATGAGTACCGTAACAGTACATCCTTTTCTAAAGATTTTTGAAATTTAAAAGAAATTAATAAGATTTCTACGCTAAAATGGAAAATATAAAAAAAAATAGATTTTGTAAATCCTTATATGACCCATGTCCCCTGTGTTTACAAGAAAAGCTACATATTATAAGGTTTACTTACAATAACGTTCTGGTAAACCAAAGAAATGAATTAACGCTGTTATGCCGGCATTGTATGACTTTTAATTTAAAATATTGTTTCAATAATTTTTCTTAAATAATTACGCATTACAATCACACAGGCATTATTTTATTAATATATAATGTTTCTCACAATATTTGATTGTTTTAAACTTTAATATTGCCATGTTTTACCATTCATTCAATGCAATTACTATCGTATATAAACGTTTCAATTTTTTAAAAATCACCTACTGGCCATTTAAAATGTCCCCGATTCTAAAAATTTTGAATATTCTTCAAAATAATGTTTCTTCTATGTAACTCTATGACGACTTCAGCAAATCTGAAACCTGTATTTGGCTACAATATGTTTGCTGCAGACTAGACTAGAGTGTCATGTTATCATGACATGAATGAATAACGCACCTTCCTCAACCCTCTGACATTATTT
>CAHIKZ030004661.1:537500-550000 GCA_903632075.3 Acanthosepion pharaonis
AGAAATGCGATGATAAACAGCAGAGATTGCTGGATGAATCGACTACTTTCTGTCGGGAAACGCAAACTGATACATCCCTGCGACCTTGTGTCCTTTACTATTCGCGTGTCCGTATGTGAAAATCACATCTGCCGTCTCAAGATATGAGTATCCTGCCATTGTTAAAAGGAACACTTATCAGATAACTCATACTACATGTCAATCGTTGAAGACAGACTAACCACAAACGTGCACGAATGAGAAATATCACCTAGTCTATGTGTCAACCCATCGCAGTTGCCGTAAAACGTCATTTAAATTAATAACACAAAGGATTTGCGGACATATGTTTATATGGACATTTTGCGTGAAGAAGCCGCTTCCAACGTTTATAAAAGTACTTTTGATACACATACACACAAGTACACACACATTCATATATATATATATATATATATATATATATATATATATATATATATATATATATATATATATATATATATATATATATATATATATATATATATATATATATTCATATATATATATATATATATATATATATATATATATATATATGTGGGGGTAATGTGTATCTTTTTCTGATCTTTGAGGTCAATTATCTCAAGAGCTCTGACAGTCTTCTAACATATTTTCATTGCCTTCACTTTTCAGGTAATACTATGAAGTTGATACAAGAAATGAAAAGACAAACTGCAATTGTTGCTTTACAAGGACAACATAATTATACACAAATCTCGCTCCCTGAAAATTTCCCGATGTTTCCTTTTCAAAGTTCGAAATGACCTGAAAGCTTATTAAAAATCAAAGCTGCTCACGGGGAAAGCTGAAAAGATATCTTTATAAGAAGGACGGAGAAAATAATCACGAAGAGCGACATAAAGTCAATTCGATACCTTTGAAAATCCTCACATATTAGAAGACGTGATAATGATGACATATGTAATCATGAAAGGACAGTTCATACCCGAAGCGACAAAAGGGAATTGTTTGATCTATGCTGACAAGCTAAAATATCAAGAGATTAGAATGCTTTGACTTTTATCCGACGAGAAAAATGATAAAACCGAAGGAACAACGATAGTTGTATCGAGACGAGACAGAATTTACAACAATCATGCACCCCAAGTTTCGAGAAAATGTGATGTTTCGAGGTATCATCAGCAATGATTGATACATCTTGCCTCCTGGCACTTTCTTTAGGATATATGTGTCAATGCTTCTGTCTCATAGGTGTCGGTGACATTTGTGAGGCAATGGACAGATATCCTTCGTAACGGAACAACAAGAAGACTCGCTGCTGCCTCATATTGCAAAGGCACCGTAAACATGGGCACATGACAATCCCAATGATCACTTTTTCCCTAACACAAAACCTTCTATCAAATAACACCTGAATTGGCTGGACTACTTCCTGTGGGGCATAGTTGAGAGATAGTACTCAATGAACGTCACCGAAATGCCATAATCCCATAAAATTTCGGCCCTAACTAGGACTATGTCTAAAGGTGATAAATTTCATCTGATTCGGACAAGTTAATGAATTAGATCCTGTATCGAAGTAGTTCCTAACGGCGGATCCTTTGAATACCAGGGATAAAAGGCTTTGCTCTTTCCATTTACGTAATTGAGCAGATATTACATCATCATAGAGAGTATAACAGTTTTGAGATCAAAACCTCACTTTCATACGCTTAGTGGCTTACATCCAATACTCCCGTGTTTGATATTATTGAAAATTATTTTCTTTTGTAAATTTAGTCTTAAAATATATATATATATATATATATATATATATATATATATATATATATATATATATATATATATATATATATATATCCATTAATTCTGGGTTTCGGATTGCGTACAGAAATACAGCTGAGCAGAGCATATTTGAGTGTGGAGGGCATGATATATCCATCTTTTGTCTATTTTTTTATTTCGGCTTGGCTTTCGTAGAAAGTATCTACAAAAACACTGATATAGTCAAACTCGTGCAGCTAACTTTAGTGAATTTGAGAATACTGTTAATGTACTACGTCATATACATTTTGTTCAACATTAAATATAACGGATCATTTCAGACCATACAGCAGGCTTGATTCAAAAATCTCATGTGAGAAAATACACTAACAACTTTTGAGGCTTTCTCCTGATATTCTAGAACACATTTTTCTTTTGTATTTAAGTTATACTTAGTAGTGATTTTTGACAGACATTCCGAAATTTTCACTGTAATTGCGCAAAACATCTGAATGTGAACATGTTCGTAAATTCTGTCTAAATAGCCTAATATTATACGATGTGCTTTGAGAGTGAATACGATCTTTAGTGAACTGAGAAAATTTTGTTGTACCAAACAGACACAAGCCTCCAATATATATATATATATATATATATATATATATATATATATATATATATAAGCAAATATATGGATATAGATCCGACAGTATAAACAAAAAATATTAGGATTTTTGTTTGTTTTTCCGTATATTTTCTTCATATATATATATATATATATATATATATATATATATATATATATATATGATGCGTTTATATCAGTGATAAAGCTAACTAACACACACACATTATATATATATATATATATATATATATATATATATATATAGAGAGAGAGAGAGAGAGAGAGAGAGAAGGGCGAGGTAAAGAAAGAGAAATATGAAAAATAGCTAAAACTAGAACTAATCACCTGTAAGGAACGATATAATTACTGAACAACCATAAATAATCATTCAGATGTGTGCTGGGTATAAATCTATTAAAATAATATCAGTACTCATCGTCTTTTCATCCTTCCTTGATAGAAGAAATGCGTGATGAATTACGTTAAATAAAATTATAAAGTGATGGATGAGGTATTAAAAAAAAAAACAAAATAAAAAATCTTCTCAAACGGGTGCAAAACAGCTACATCGGGCCCCCGTGAGACAATCATGGTATGTGTATGACGAAATCAAATTTACCTGGAAATGTTAAACCATAAGATATGCATGGCTGATTTTTTTTCCCAGCAAACATCTATTCTTAATTGTTACGACCTAAAAAATGTATACCAATTATATTGATGAAAGAAACGCGATATTATCCGAATAAGTGTTCTTTTTGAGATAATATATTTTCAACGATTATCCGGTGTAGAAACAAAGAAAATAAACAGATTAGCCTATAGAATACGTTAGTTCAGTAATTACGATTTGCGCGATGAATATATTTGAGAAGAATAATTTGGTCATTGAAATATACATTATATTATTCACTGATATCTTCTATGACGTGGAAAAACACAACGCTACACAGTTCCCGGATCATTTTGTGTTATGGTCCTGTTCCTTGTACCACGGTGATAGACCAAGGTAGAACCAATAAAGAAGAACTCGGAGGCGGATATGGGTTAACACACATATATTAAAAACAGGAATATATACAGAGAAGTAGAAGTGTTAGTATGAACAATCAGGTTTAGTAGTAATTGTGTGAAAGCGACTGTTTCGGACTGCCTGTAACTCGACTGACTGACTCGCTCTGGCTGACAGACTCCGGGCGGAATTCACTCCAGACTGAACAGTATTTAGTCACAAAGAGGGCATCATGTGGCACAAGGCCGGTTTAACGTGCGATCTCCGAGCCCGTGCGCTCGGCCAAAAATATACCCTTTGAACCCGTATAAACGGGTTCAGGGTCGGTTTTCCTCCCCGAAAGAGACTCCGCCCTACAGCGTAGCCTCGTTCGGGCTCCTACCCGCCGAAGACAGAGAGTTCAACCGATCAGCCGGTCAGCCGGTCGTCCGACTTCAGACTGAACAGTATCTGGTCACCCCTCCACTAGGGCCTCATATGGCACAAGGTCGGTTTAACGTGGGATCTCGTAGTCCGTGGGCTCGGCTAAAAATATGCCCTTTGAACCCGTATAAACTAGTTCAGGGTCGATTTACCTCCCCGAAAGTAACTCCACCCTTCGGCGTAGCCTCGTCCGGGTCGTTCGACTTCAGACTGAACATTTAGTCATCCCACCACGAGGGCATTATGTGGCACAAGGCCGGTTTAACGTGCGATCTCCGAGCCCGTGGGCTCGGATTAAAATATGCCCTTTGAACCCGTATAAAGGGTTTCAGGTTCGGTTTACCTCACCGAAAGAGACTCCGCCCTTCGACGTAGCATTGTTCGGGTTCCTCCCCGCCCGAAGGCTGAGAGTTCAACCGATCAACCGGTCAGCCGGACGTCCGACTTCGGACTGAGCAGCATTTAGTCACCACCTCCACGAGGGCATCATGTGGCACAAGGCCGGTTTAAACTGGGATCACCGAGCCCGTGGGCACGGCCAAAAATATGCCCTTTGAACCCGTATAAATGGGTTCAGGGTCAGTTTACCTCCCCGAAAGAGACTCCGCACTTCGGTATAGCCTCGTTCGTGTTCCTCCATTCCCGAAGGCACGGTCAGCCGGTCAGCCGGTCGTCCGACTTCAGACTGAGTGTTATTTAGTGACGCCCACACGAGGGCATCATGTGGCACAAGGCCGGGTTATCGTGGCCTCGTCCAAAAATATGCCCTTTGTTCACGGATAAACGGGTTCATGTTTGGTTTACCACCGCGAAAGAGACTCCGCCTTTCGGCGTATCGTCGTTCGTGTTCCTCCCCGCCCGAAGGCAGAGAGTTCAACCGATCAGCCGATCAGCCGGTTGCCCGACTTCAGACGGAGAGGTATTATTCACCCCACCACGAGAGCATCTTGTGGCACGAGGCCGGTTTAACGTGGGATTTCCGAGCCCGTGGGCTCGGCCAGAAATATGCCCTTTGAACATGTAATAACGGGTTCAGGGTCGGTTTACCTCCCCGAAAGAGACTCCGCCGTTCAGAAGGCACAGAGTTCAGCCGATCTGCCGGTCGCCTAACTTCAGGCTGAGCGGTATTTAGTCACCCACCAACGAGGGCATCATGTGGTACAAGGCCGGTTTAACGTGGGATCTTCGAGCGCGTGGGCACGGCAAAAAGTATGCCCTTTGAACACGACTTCAGACTGAGCACTCTGCTTCATCTTGCGGCGTTGTATTTATTACTTATGGAATAGTCCATTATGTTATTATGGGTAAGTTCCCATAACATTTTGCATGAAATATTTCTTAATTCTTTATAAATTTCTTCATTTTACTTTTTCTGTCAGCCATTTACTTCTGCGTGTTTTGTAGAGAAGTGTACTCTCTGACAGTGTAGTTATAAAAAAACAATGCCTTATTATTAGCATATGATGGAAGCCTCTGTTGGATAATTTCGTTTAATTTGCCCGGTTGGTCACAGTACACATCCAAATTGATGGGCCTGTCCGCGAAAGAGGTTGGTAAAAGAATCTACACTTTAAAACCCACCAAATTGGTTTAGTTTGGTTTATTTTGTTTTACCGCATATCAACCTCAATGGGTTATTTAATGCCAAAAACATTTTTGGATAGATTCGTATGAATATAATATGTATTCTTTGGTTTAGATTGGTTTGCTTTATTTTGTTTTACAGCAATGTGTTATTTAATGCTGACAACATTTTTGGGATAGATTCGTGTGAATAGAATATATATTTTTTGATTTAGATTGGTTTGGTTTATTTTGTTTTAGAGTATATCAACCTCAATTGGTTATATATTCTGTTTCGTCAAAAATCTGTTTCTGCTAATAATTTCCTTCAAAATTGTATTGCTGGTAATATTATTTTTTTTAAAAGTATTTCTGGTGATATTTAATTATTTGCCCATAGCTGGTATCCCAGCAGGCGCCACCACCCCGGGTCAGAGTGGAATCGCGAACACCAGCTACGAATAGGTGGTTCCATGTTCTTCAAAACCTCCTGATCAGAGGTCTTGCTGCTGGATGCAGTTTATCATCCTACCCAGGTCGCCCACAAAATTGGAAGCATATTCTTCTTAGGGTGAATATTACTTAGGAAGCTGTTTATAGTATTATGTCACGCTTTCCCCATGATTTGCGCTTCGTATTTTTATAGACGATCCATTTGCGGTCCCCTGGAAATTTGTTGATCGAGATTATTCTCATTTATCTGATATGGGACCCAAGCACCGAGCCTGCTGATGCTACCAAATTGCTGCAGGTAATTTTCAACACATGGATATTTATAGAATATCTATGATGATACTGATCGTCTAACGAGCTCGGTGCCGTTCATTTTGTCGCTGGTAATCTCAGTTGGCCAGCCAGAGCGAGTTATAACTTGAATCGAAAAATCTCCCGATCGAAATCTTGAAAACGACTCATGGCACGCATATTCCGTAACTGCATCCTCAACGTTATGTCCATGCAAGTGTGATTTGTTTTGTTTGTTGTTTTTTTTTAATATATGAGGTGTCGATAATGTTCTTTTTGTTTCTCCATTTTCACGTTGATCCCATGTGCACAAAACATAAAATGTTTTGCCATATGTTCGCATCAAACTGCGTTTATGCCTCAATTATCTAATGAGTGCGCATGCGCAAAGAACAAACTGATTGAAGTTAGCTGCGAATGCTTGAAGTTTAATGTCGAGAGAACCGAGCAGATCTTTTGTTCAAACTAATAATAAAAATAATTCTGACGAACAAAGCTCGTAGTGAATAATTCATATGTAAATATGCATTGAAGTATTCTTTCAAACCACTGGAGGAAAGATATCTGTGCGAACAACAGAAATGCAAAAATATCTGTACCTATGACTCAAAGATTATAAAAAAAAAAGTATTTGGTAAAATATGCCATGAAGAATTTCTTGAAATATTTAGTAACCTCGTGCGAGCGAAATGCTTGATTTCTGGGAGGGAAGGTGATAAATGAATATACAAAAATAGAAATGAGGAAAATAGGAGTTACTGAAGTTTGGCTGGGATGTTGCGCCGCAGGATCCATATTCGCCTGACTTTATGTATTCCGATTTCTACCTGTTTCCGTCTTTTCAAATTTAACTGAATGAACAGAGTTTCATCTCTGAAGAAGAATGTAAGTATTAATCTGGGATATTTTTCGCCAGTAAAGACAGGGAGTAATACGTCTGCTCACAAGATGGCAGAAGATAGTAACGTGACGACATAATTATATCATTGAATATCATTGATTGAATAAATGATTTTGTGTTCAACACCTGCATCTTATTATCAAATTTTAACCCTCAAAGTTCATAATTCAAGGAAGATGAAGGTCGCGTGCGACTTATTTGACAAGCTTCTGTAGAACGTGTTTTGGGACAGTTCAGTTATGTGCCATATTGGATCCACGTTTAGGCGATAATATATCTTTCGATATATGACTGACGATGCATATTTTTTTTTCCCGCAGTGAGTTGCCATTTTTTCTGCTGTAGACTAGTTGCCATCCAAGGCTACTGAATCCGGTCTGTTCTGCTATTTACCCATAGCTGGAAGGGGAAGAGGATTCATAACTTTCTCAAGGGTATTAGCACGTAAGTGAATGTAATGAATTTGACTGGAATTCGAACTACACTTAACAAAGTAGAGAAACTGGTAAGAGCCACAAGAAGTTGTGGGGAGCAATGACCGCCTATGTGCTTAAGCCACCTTGCACATAGAGCAAGAAGTTTTATTCTTGCTCTTAAAAGAACAAAACTTGTTTTCATCCACGTCAAAGAGTTTAGCTATGTAGTTCATCATGTTTATAATTCTAAGCAGTCCCCATTCGTTCGCACATGGTTACATTGGCAGCGCCATAAAGATTGATCTGCTGAAGCCCACCAGTATTTGGCTGTTTTCATATATTTCATTTATCACTTTAGTTACTGCTATGATGTTGACTTGGTGTTAGTAGAGACAAACGCCAAATAACACGTAACAATAAAAAGGGTTTTAATAGGTACAGAAATCGTCTGAGTAGTCAATAACTAGCTCAGCTAAGAACTTCTCTGAGTATTTATCGTGAATGTGGCACAAGGCCGAGTTTAATGTGGGTTAATCCGAGCCCGTAGGCTCAGCCAAAAATATAGCCTTCGAACTCGCCTAGACGGGTTCAGGCCCTGTCTACCTCCCCGGACGAAACCTTGCCCTTCGGCAAAGCCTCGTCCGGGTTCCTCTCTGCTAACGCAGAGAGTTCGACAGACGTCGGAAGTCAGCTAAAAACTTCTCTGACTGTCTGTCTTTTGACATGCCACTATTTAAAGTCTTTGTTCGCAGACAAGTTCATCTTTAAGAGGTGTGGTAGGTTTCCGACACAACAGTTACCTCATCACTCTCCAAATCATACAACGCTTTAAGAATCTCTACTATAATATCGTCTCGTGCTGCCTGTTCGTTTCTCTTGGTTTTAGACAGTGCTTAAGAATCATGAGATTTTAGTATTCGGTGGATTGTGGGTATTTTATATATTATATACGGTTACTTGTTGTGGCCAATGAATATAGCTATTATATATATATATATATATATATATATATATATATATATATATATATATATATATATATATATATATATATATATAAGTATTTTCAACTAATATCTTTTCCAATCTGTGTGTGTGGGAATCAGTGTTCCTTTAAGTTTTGATATATTGAGCTATATTCGGCCAAATGAAATATAAGTCTTTTTGTTAGCATAGTTTTAGTCAAAATGTACCTATGGATATTATTAGCAGTTAGAAACTTCTAAATGACATTTTAAGAGTTGAATGTATTTTAATTTGAGGAGTTAATGTTTCCATCTGTAAATTATACATTTGAAATTTGTTTAAGATTAGCGGTTGTTCCTCGAATATTTGTTTGATATCGGGTAAAGTTTTTTATGTGAAACCCAGGAGTCGTTGAAATGAACATTTACATCGCTCTAACGTTTCTGTCAAGAAGTTTTACTGTTAAATCCTTGTAACATTTAAGTATTTTGAAAGTATATATACGTATACATATATATAACTCATTCTGAACTGGCATCTCGCCTTCAGTCATTTTCCCACTAACATGATGTAATTTCTCTCTACCTAATATATAAATATTTTCTTGGCAATCGGACGGATGAGAATTCCGATTTCGTATCTCCATTAAACGGAATATTAGATTGTCAGCCAGCTCTGACGATTTCAGCGTTGAAATTGCTAGATTGAACCGTAAGTTGAATCCTAACAATTACTCGCTGGTGGGACTCTCTTACATATTATTATTCAATTTCTATGTTATCGTTTTATTTTAAACTATAAGCCTTTCCTTCTTTTGATCGTATACATTATGCCTAAAGTCATGTTTTCTTTGTCCTGCCATTTTATTTATGTTATAAAGCAAGGCGGCAACAAATTCTCCTCTAGTTTTTACAGGTCATTTTTCCTTAAGATATTCGTCAATAATTATACACCAATACACACATTACAGGGCCATCAAGTTTGAAAACTACTGAATTAAGTGTTTGATAAGAATATAAGAAGTAGGTGTGAGGAAATGAAGTGAGAATACGTAGGGCAAAACATACTTGAAAGTTGTCAGGTGGAGATTAAATTGTCATTTTCTGGCGAACCCCCCCCCTTTGCAGGGATATCTCCACAATTTAGAAGTTCTTGTCAAAAGGACATTTGGGTGGAGCATTCTCCTTAAACAGTAAATGTCTGAACTGATGGGATTAAAGAATTGTGTTCTTCTCAACATTTGCAATGGAAAGATTAACAGAAAAGAGATCAGCTTGCCATGATGTGCTAGCTGAAAAGTGGAAAATTATTCATTCCACACAAGACATGATTTGTTTTAATTCTAGCAAGTCTGGAAAGGTAAGATTTAGCGGCTGCATCAAGGCATGACAGCAATGCTTAATTACATTCTAATCTCTTGTAATAATCTAGCACGTTAGAAGTTTTACGTAATTTTCTGGGTGATACTTTGAACCAGCCATTTCTAAAACATATTCACCAATGGGTTGTATATATTCGTTAGAATTCCGTTTAAATCATTTCTCACATGCGACAGGATAAAGCAACTAAGACACAAGAGCTTATTAAGAGTGAACGTAAGTTTCGAAAAGTTGCTGAGGAAAAGGGACAATAAGAAAGAAAAGGATTCAAGGAGATAAATTTGCATTTAAATTTCTGATGGTCGTATTTAACATACAATCTAGAAGCTGGAAGAGAGATTCAAAGAGGAACAATACGAGAAAAGAAAACAATGAAATATTTCTTGCGCTTACAAATCGCATTTTCAAGAGTAAAACTAAAAGATCTAGCTGCCTATTCAATACTGTGCTTAAGTACATTATGTGAGTGCTAACAAAGAGGATAAATGATACAACAGAGAAAGACTGAAATTAAAATTTGTATAGAGAACGTAAATTTATCTAAGTTAGGTCGGTTGAAAATTTTCTGAATCGAGATGCCTAGTCATTAGCAATGATATTGTAGATTCGTCATTTGATTTTGAAAATAAAATGAGGTTTCGAATAAACTAGATTACAAATAGACTTTCAAAGCATGCAAATTCATTAAGAGTGATTCATTCATTATGTCTAGAGAAAATACTGGATCTGATGACGAAACTATTCATGCTTGGTTATTGCTTGAGTTATCATATTTCGGATGATTTTGCAGTTACATTCTTTTAATTCGAGAATTTCGCTTCTCCTGCATTTATTCTTTTTAACTGTCTTTGCCTTCCTCAAAGTGAATTCCTTTTGCAGCTAGAAATTCCAGACCTGTTAAAAGTATTATAATTGTCCTTAAATGCATGTCCATATATTTGCAGGCAAATTCAATAAATATAGATTCTGCTGTTGGACACTTTATGCCAGGTTTACTCCGTATAGCTTATGTGGAATGTGATCATTACATGAGTAGCCCTTTGGTATAATATAAAGACAGAACATATTTCTTAGTCATTTGTTGATAGAAAGCAGGACAATTGCCTTGCATGTTTTTGGAGCCAATACTTCAAAATATATAATTCAATACTTCAAATGATACTGGACATTGAGTTCTAACTGGAGTCTTTTGGAATATATATATATATATATATATATATATATATATATATATATATATTTACTTTTTCCAGCCTTCATTTTTTCCGTTTGGTGGGGTTGAGTGATTAAAAAAAAAGTCGACATCGTCCGCATTCCCAAGCGCTTTCGGTCATTTTCGGAGCCATTCACAAAGGGGTTTTGTGACGGTGTTGTTAGATTCTTTTCATAACTTTCCTGTCTGACATGTATTATTTGTGTGGATTTTAATTCTGTTAGGAGTGTCAATTACGAAACCTCGCGCCTGGGGTATGCCTTGCATTCTGGTGTGTGACTTGTTATTTATATATAAAAAATAATTTCTGCACGCCATTCCCATTGTTAAAGAAGGTGGGCTCTGATTTTGATTGTTTAATATTTATTTTATTTTGCGCTGTTTTGGACACTAAAAGACGCGTTTATTCGGAGCATTCATGTGTTGACCGCGGCTGAAATTCGAGTGAGTGTCTTTCTACCAAAAAAAAAAAAAACAAAAAAACAAACAAACAAACAAACGAACAAAAAAAAAATCAACACTACATTTTCACTCTTAAATAAAGTGAGCTTTTTCGACGGATTTATTTAGTCAATAAACCTAGACGATCTGGCGCGTCCTGAAAGACTTAAGCGAATGACATTGTATTGGTGGAAGACTCATAAATTAAATTGAGTCAACTCTCTGTAAAAATAGCAATGAAGGAAAGAAAAAAACGGGACTACATTTACATCAAACATGGCAGAATGCACATTCATCAATAAGAAGTTTATGCCGAAGTTTATGCATCGAAAAATTCTAATCAAGAAATATAACTAACCTCGATGTACGATGGAAAAATATGACATGGGGTATGTGAAAGATATCACACAGAAACTAACAAAATTATTTAGGGCGATGGAAATGTACTTAGAAACAAGAAAAGTATAATTTCCGTGAATATCTAAATTGCTATACATCGTTTAATGATGGTCAATTTCAAAGAGATGCAGAAGAGACTTAAACAGACTTATAAATCGCCATAATTGTGCTGTTAGTTTTAGTGCGGACGTTTTAACATACTTAGCAAGTCCCACTCAAATTAACAACTAAATGTGTTGGAGGCCATCTATATTCTATCTTTAAAGCCTTCTCTTTGTAAACAGAAGGACTTTATATCAGGCATCCAATTAATTACCATTTAGTTTTTTTGACACCAACAAACTTCGTCCAATTTTCTTTTATTTTTGTTATATAATTTACTAGATTTAGCTCTGTTGAGCGAGGTACAAACTGGTTAGCTAGCCCGTTTTTCATTTTTACTTTTTATTACCATGAGCGTCATAATAAAACTAATTTATGTCTTTTCATCTCAGTGATATATATATATATATATATATATATATATATATATATATATATATATATATATATATATATATATATATATATGAGACCACTTTAAGGTTCCATGTAATAAATTATTTCACCACAGCCCTTTTAAAAGGACTGCGGATCATCAGATTTTACTTCCAAACAAAAAAATGA
>CAHIKZ030004661.1:555000-575000 GCA_903632075.3 Acanthosepion pharaonis
ACACCGAGAATTAAGGCTAATTATATTATGTACTTAAAATGATGTTTCTGAATGATATTATTTTGTTCATGTATATACACTCAAAAGTATATTCAAACATTTCTTATTGTAATCTCTCTACCGATAAAGAGGATTTGATATAAATGCAGATTTATTAGGTGGCTTCAGACATAAAATCGAAAGGCTGAAGTTGGGATGAATTCTGAACGCTTTTCAAAATGCTGAAGCTTATTTCTGAGGACACATTTAATAGTAATAAAACACTTATTTCCAGTTGATTGCGTTATACAATATTACAAGAAATTTAATCGACGAATAAACCCGTATTAATACCGGGGTGAATAGGCCAAACAGTATGTTAGATATACTTAGAAGTTTATGAAACAATATTCGAGGTCTGAATATTCTTTAAAGTCAATATAATGCATCCCCATCATTACCAAATTCGATTCTTTAAGTTGTTTGGAGAACAGGAATTACTACGCATTCTTATGACTTAGCATTTTCAAAAGCAATAAAATGGCTATTTATGTTAGAAAATAGATACATATCAATTTTAGTCAGACGTAAAATATATTTTCTTTTTAATCGTTGACTAAAAGCAATGCTGAAAATCCACTAAGACAAAAGGCATTAAATAGAGTTGAAAAATTAATAACAAATGATTTGATAATGCTCAGGAATAGAATAATTAGGAGGACAACAGATAGCAATTGATATTTGCATTTAAACTTTTGTAGATTAAATTTGGCTGCACATCCTGGAGCCGGACTGAGGTTCCACTAAAGAGAAGTGCGAGAAAAGAAACTGGTGCCAAAGGATTTACATATACATCTAACCATCTAAACTGTAAATTGATGAGATCTCACCTCTAATCTAGTACTGCGCATAATTTCAAAATGTCTATGTCTCACAAAGAAAGGCTCACCCGAACAATTAACAAAATGAAGCAAGCTACTTTCTTTAGATTTTATCAAGGAGCTCAAGGCAAATAGCAGTGTATATGTGACAGGAATAATATACACAAGGACAAATGGTAGACCTATAAATTGTATGACAGATTCTGTAGATAAATAGATAGTGAAAATATTTTCTTAGAAATATATGTAAGAATGCTTCAGATTCCCTGTCAAAATTGGACAAATTATATAGAACTATTCAACAATAATAACGAAAATAAATTTATAAATATAAGTTTATACATTAATGTATATATATATATATATATATATATATATATATATATATATATATGTATATATATATATATATATATATATTATAAAGAGATAATCAGACTTTGAATCAATTAGCAATATTAATGCAATTAGTGGCGAAATCTCTTAGCTAACATTATAAGCATAATACTACTAACAATCCATTGAATGATGCAATCCTTATGCATAAACTTGATGTCAGATGGACCTGGTGTATTTTTAGAGCAGCAAGTACTTTCAAGAACTTCATGTCCTCATCATCAGGCTGTAATTTTTCCTATAAAATCAAACCTCGAAGACGAAATAAATGTGTTGTAGTCCGAAAGATGTTCTTTTAAGAATGTGCTATTTATTATCGGTTATACAATATTGGAACGCGCAAGTCGCAACGCTAAATTTCAAATATTTCAAGTGAGAATTTTTTATATGAATTTTGTAAAATGGTGTAAAACCACGAATTCTTTTGTTGTAAGTGTTTTCAAGTTAACGTGACATGAACTAATTATATAGTTCAATTAATAGAGTGATATGTCTTAGTAGTTTTTTTTTTTTCCTCCGGAATTTCGTACTGCGGATCAATTGTTTTCAAAAGAGTATTATATTAGGCAGCATATATTTATATTATAAAGAGATAATCATACATTGAATTAATTAGCATATTTTATACATAAGGATCGCATGATTCAGCTGAATATTAGTATTTTAATGTTTATATTAAGTCTATTAGCGAAGAGATTTCGCCATTAATTGCATTAATATAGCTAATTGATTCAGTATATGATTATCCTTTATAATATACAAGATACGCTGCCTAATATATATATATATATATATATATATATATATATATATATATATATATATATTATTCGGACTATTGTCCTCATGTTTGTCGCCATATTTATCACAACGTTTCGGTCGTTGTACGCTCCGGCCTTCTTCACTTGGTTGGAATGTCGAACTGAACCCTTTATTTCGCTCACCGTGGTTGACTATTCTAGTTCCACGTGCCATGTTTGATGGATGTCAGTCCATGGGGACACATGGCACAGTGGATAAAGGGGTTGGTTAGATCCAGTGACATGACCCAAAGAGTATGAGTTCAATACTCGGTTAAGGCAGTGGATTACTTTCAGAGGGAAATTAACAGGAGATAACTGATAACTGACATCCAGTATATATATATATATATATATATATATATATATATATATATATATATATATATATATATATATATCGAGAGATAGATAGATAGATAGAGAGAATGTTTGTCCAATATGCAGAAGTGCATAGGATTTTAGATAACACAATCACAGCAGTTATAAATATTCTCGTAAAAGCATAAGTGAATAAAAACCTACGCCTTGAATCTTCAGGTCGTCTTAGTAGAAATTGCTTCATTATTTATAAAGACAATTCATTGAAAATGTATTCCAAATATCGTCGCAGATAACGATCATAGACAAATTGGCACAATTATCGATAAAGTGGAACTCTAATAGACAATTATTCTTTAGCATGATTTATTGTTTTAAATATATTCTCTTTAAAATTAATAATGAAGACAATTCATGTAGATCCATAATGCAAAACGGAACATGATTATCTTAAATGTGTTGCTTGCTGTGCGAATTACATGTCTATACAGTTTATAATGAGAATATTGTTTTTATTAAAGGCATATGTTAACAGAATTAACGTTCTTTTGAATTTGGCCATATTAGGACAACGATTTTTTGTTTGTTGATCATATAATTTCCATCTTTGCAGTCTTTCCGTGTGGAAACATCAGATAATAAAATTCTCAAATAATTCCTCGGCCTCTATAAAATTTGTGATACTTAGGCTACAGGCATCATCTTCTTACCATGATGCTAAATTCATAATATCTTTATGTCTGCCTGCTTATCTATCTATCTATCTATCTATCTATCTATCTATCTATCTATCTATCTATCTATCTTAGTCCTTGCATATCTATCTGTTTTCTTATCTATCTATGTATCTATCTGCCTATCTATCTCGTTAGATAGACAGACAGACATAGAGACAGACATTCATATAGATAGATTTGCAGATAGATAGATAGATAGATAGATAGATAGATAGATAGTGGAAGTCTACTCATGGTCGTGTATTGCCACCTTTCAGATGCATAACATCAAAACGAACATTTTAGGAATGATTTCCATGTCGCTGATACTCTTATAAATGATTCATAAAACTTGCACGTGACTTAGCAAGCCATTCCACATTGTCAGAAATCTGATTATCTGGATGTTTACTTTTATGATGCCGAGTGAACCTACTCTCTGTCATACACACTTTGTGACAAATGCTGCACGAAAAGACTTGCAGGAAATCATATTGTGATATACGTATATTTCTGCATCCACGTTTGTATCTGAGTAGCCCAGCCCTCGTTTAGCAGCCACTTCCATATATATCACACGAGAGGGACTCCTTTATGACAATCTCGGGAGGTGGGTTGACGCCATCCACATATCTACCATCTCTTTTCTGCTCAGTGTGAGCAATTCTGTTGTTCTCAAATTCTTCTACCCCAGATATAATCTGACATCTCCACGCCTTCCTGTCTGATTGAAAGTGTTATTGTCTCCAGTGATTCTTTTATTCTTCCAAGTATACGATGATGATTTTAAGGAAGATAAATGATTATTTTTCTTTTATTGATTTATTTTTATTCTTAATATTGACAATTCTTTAAACATGATTATACATTGCCATTGTACTATTATATATTTCGAAAAAATATGACAAACTGGAAAGGTTTATTTGTGACGTGTTTCATCGGTTAGAATTTCATAGGACGAGATGAAACTAGTCACAAATACATTTCAAGTTTGTTATATATTTGCTAAATATTGTTTGTTGATATATACAATTATGCAAAAGTACATACTGTTATATCATTATTACATATTAAGTATTTTAATTATTGCGATAGAGATTTTTTGATTTAATCAGTGGTATATATCGACTGTATTCTTTGAAACGTAGTTTTATCTATCTATTTCTATCAATCTATCTCCTATATATATATATATATATATATATATATATATGTATATATATATATATATATATATATATATATATATATATATATATATATATATATATATATATATATATATATAGAGAGAGAGAGAGAGAGAGAGAGAGAGTTACAACATCCTTACGTCTTCCCAAGAAAAGCTGTAGAGCCACTAACGCGCAAAAGGTTAAAGGGAGAGGTGGAAGGAGGAATTTCTCTCTCTCTCTCTATCTCTCTCTCTCTCTCTCTCTCTCTATATATATATATATATATATATAAAGGAAGTTCCACAAGTGCGAGAATATAAACTGACAACATAGATGTTACGGCTACATATATCTATCTCAACGGTAAATTACTGATGTCTCGTTGCCAGTCTAGTATTACACTTAAATTCAAACTGTCTATGTACCAAAGCAAAGAGCATGTCCGAACAAATAAGGCACAAGAAGGCAAGCTTACAGCAGTTGCCAAGCCGAGACTTCAGATCAAGACCAATAATATTGCTGATTATTCTTTGGATGCTATTAAAGTGTTCCAAGTAAATTGCAGAGGTGCCAGACTATATGCGGCAGTAATATTCTATGCATGGACGAATGGTAGACTTATATATATATATATATATATGTCTTTCCATTCCATGTTATCTGAGGAAGTTTCCTGGGGGATAGCATCAACTTTGCTAATGGAAAGCAAAGAGGGATCTTTCTGATGGTCAATGGAGAAATGTTTAGTTTTGGAAGCATTAAAATTTACAGGTCATCATTTGCCCCAGTTAGAGCAGTTTTTCTGGTCGTTTTGGACATCGGCTGTCGGATTGATCAGACTTACTATCGTGGCAGAAGTAAATGGTAATGCCGTCAGCGTAGATGCCAAGTTCAGAGCTGATCTCATCGGGGAGATCGTTTATGAATATTAAAAAAAGCGTAGGATCAAGGAGGCGACACTGGGTCAGTATGAAAAAATGTAAAAATGTGGCCCCTCAGGAGAACATTCATATCTCGATCAGATAGTACAAAGTGGATCAGCTCAAAATTGTGTCCAGATATGCTTTAAACTTTCAGCTTGTGGAGAAGACATGAATGCCAGACCTTGTCAAATGTCTTCACAGTTTTAATCTAGAAGATGTTATGCTGTTTCCGCAATTATCGTTCTTACGTCAGTAGTTGAGCCGGAATGAAACTAAAGCCGTATTGGTTTTCTGGGAAAGGTCCTGCGATGAGAGATGATGAGACAATTCATCAATGATTAGGACCTCTAGATGTTTCCCAAACAAAGACAAAATTCTGATAGTTTGACGGGTCGGACGGTTCATCAGAGTTTTAAATAACTGGCAAAAAATACGATGATATCCAGCAGGTAGCAAAGCAGGAGGCGGCGATGAATTTTTGTACAGTTTAGAGAGAACATGAGCTAGTTCTGAGCACAGGTGTTATTGACCATTACAGGCATACCATCGGGTCCACAGGCTTTGTAGGATCAAGATTCGAGATCATAGCAGAATACAGCATGGGTTACATGCATATCGCTCAACAGAGAACCAGTTCTAAGTGGTTAGTTATGCAGGAATACACAGCTGAAACAAGAGTAGAATTTGAGGAGAATTTACGGGCAAATAAATAAGGAAAGGTTGATAGACCGAATGAAGCGTGGTTGTACATATTTAATACTTTATTACAGTGATGTCAGTAGTCACCAAAGCCAAAGTCTTTAAAAGCTATACAGTGCTTCATTATCTCGCAAATACAGACTTAGCCTCTTAGAGGTCTCACTTACTTCTGTTATGAGCAGTAGCAAATAGGTCCCTGTTACGACGAGAGCTGTCACGTTTCTAAAGTGGTTCCTGTGTGCGGTCGAATATACTGGTGTGAACCATGGAAAGCATTACGGTTTCACCTGGAATTTCCTTGATGGGATGAAAGCGTCCATGCCGTCATTGGCCCCAGACGAAACCTATTAGTCCAATTTTCAATTGGGAGGTTGAAAATGTCACTCGAAGGGGCATCAAGAAGAAAATCATGCAATGAGTTCCAATCAGCACGCTTGCAACTGAAAGACGTCTTATGGATAGGGCGTTCTTGTTTTACGGGTGCTTGGAAGGAGATATCAATAGCTACCACAGAACGGTGCAAGTTACCAAGAGAGCAGTATTGTGAAGCTCGGCAAGAGCGAGAAGAGGAGTTAAGAAATAGATCAAGTAGATTAACCAGTTTTTCGGTGTGGCTAGGGAAACACTTAACGAAGTACACGATTTGGGCAATGGAAAATTTTAATGTCTGCATACCGGCAATATCAGTACCTTTAGAAAGCTTCAGCCATGTGTCATGGTGAGCATTAAATTCAAGGAGGGGAGCGATAAAGGAAAAATGAGATAGCTGAGAGAATTTAGTAGCGAAAGACGCGAGCAAATGAAAGAGTAGTCAACGACCTCGAAAGAGAGATTATCCCGGATATTTTACCAAGGCCATAAATGTGAATGCTGGAATCTTTTCGGCAAAAAGAAATGTACAAAGGAACCATGAATTCATTGGTAGCAATGGAAGAAATCAAGTTGTAGAATGAATGTTTGTGGAGGGTGGGTGTTTTTGTTAGTTGTTTTACTTGTTATTTTATTGGAACTATTTAATTATATATATATATATATATATATATATATATATATATATATATATATATATATATATAATTTATTTTAGGATATTACACAGAAAACATGTCAAAATAGCTACACATTTTCAGTCGTGTTTCCATGCGTATCAATGCATCGCATCCGTCGATTGTAAATTATTAGCAAGTGAACAGCTTATTTAGATTTAACATCAAAATGCATACATTTTTGGACAATAAAAAGGAGTACATAAGGTTAGTAATCTTTATTCTGATCAACAAATAAATTATGACCTGTTAGCGAGTATTGCTAATCTGTGTGTGTTTAGGTCGCAATTGGAGGAACTTATGTCGTAACTAGTTCCAACTTCAAGCGCAATTTTTGTTTTGTAATCAAAAAATTTCGCTTGAAGTTTGATCAGAGCTTAGTACTTTCATTCAATTTAATTCAAATAATTATATTGAAGTTTTCGGTTCCAGTTTTGAAACATGAGAACTCTTATGTAGGGTGTTAGAATCATATTTTAAATAAATAATTATATATATATATATATATATATATATATATATATATATATATATATATATATATATATATATATATATATACGTACAGCACACAGGATTTTATCATCTGCCTAAATGTAACTGTCTAAGCAGCATTTTTATACATTTTCTGGTGAAGTGAAGAGGTTGATTTTAATGTCTTCTCACATCTTAAACTATTTTTTGTTAGATTTCAATTTTTGTAATTAAACAGAACAGAGGCAGTGCTGAATAGAATGAAATAAAACTAAATAAGAAGAATTTGAATCCATATAAATGAAACGATGTTTCCTATTCTGATTGACGTTATCAGGAGAAAATGAAAAGGCCAGACCGAATGCTTGACATGGAGATCAAGGCTTCCATTAAAAAAATATTACTGATAGAGTCTCAAAGAACTAGGTGTATATTTTACTAGTCAGTCATAAGTTCTGTCGTGCTGACTATTAACACATTGATACAGAATGTCATTTGCTCTTTTTGGAATTAAATCTATCTCTTTATTCGCGGATTTTCATATAATCTTCTTAATTTTACAAAAATATACAAAATATTCCAATGGCTTCATCCATAAAACATCTTAGAACAGATAAGATTCCAGACAACCTTTTGTAACATACAGATGGAAAGTAGAAACTGATTTGGATAAATTTCAATACTGGATATTGAACAATTGTATAATATAATATGACTGGTAGAACAAGATTAATGCTAGATTCATGAAATATATTGCGTGATTTGTTTCCTGGATGAGGGCAGTTCATATATTAAGAAAAAAATTTATATATATATATATATATATATATATATATATATATATATATATATATATATATATATATATATCGTTAAAAATTATTATGCATGACCATTACTAAGGTTCGTATTTCGGAAGATTATGAAGACAAAACTGTCCAACATTCGGATATTGTTTTTTTATTATGCTGTTCCTTGATCTTATCTTATGGCTAACATTTTCAAAGTGATTATATGGGCATTCAAACAAAGATATTCTCCATCAAAGAGGATATTATGTTATGTTAAAATAGACGATTGTTTTTCTGTTATATATAACAATATATGTTTGAATAATGATCTTCTGACCCAATAAATAAATATATAATATATATATATATATATGTGTGTGTGTGTGTGTTTGTGTGTGTTTGTGTTTAGGCAACAATCCTTCTTTTAATGCACATTTTCTTGAAAACGACAGAAAAGTTGCTTTTAGTTAGTTTTTTTATACAATTTCTCATGCGATTTAATAATTTTTACTTGTTTGACACGCAGACTCACTCTACACCTTTCTGATCATAGCTCAATTAGATATCATTTAAATATTCATGGAGTCCTACCGGACACTATTCGTTACATACTTGTTGACAACACTATTATAAAGCATCATTAACATGCAAAAAGGTTAAAAGTAATGGTAGTCTTATTAATAAAAACAAAACAACAAAAAAAGAAAATTTATTATATTAACTTTGATAATGGACACGATATCTTTACCGTGTTTTGAAAAATGAAAACATTTTATAAGACATACATACAACAAAATATTTCCTATTTTAACAGTTGAAGCATTTAAACCTTGATAATAGCAAAAATTTAAAACAGAAAGCGCTCGGATAAAAAGAACATTCAGACAGTTTTTATATAATCTATCATCCAAAAAGTATACAAATAACTAGATCTCATGAGAAATTATATAAACAACTAAATGAGTAAACCTTGTCTGTCGTTTTCAATAAAAAGTTCATATATATATATATATATATATATATATATATATATATATTTAAGAGATATTTTAATTTTGTACTTCATATTGAAGGATTAAGATCGTTAATAGAAAAGAGAAAGAAGGTAACATTTAGGCTTTGGAATGCTGGAAGTCACCACATGTGTAATGAAAATCAATATGTCAGCTTTGGATCTTAAATAGTAGTGCGTATTTTTTGTTTCTCAGAATATTGTACTGGTTGCCAGCTACAGAAAAAAAAATATCTACTCTTTCGTACTCTTTATCCCATAGCTGGTGTAGTGATGCATACAATCATATTCCACGGTGGAAAGCTTGAAATGAACGAAATATTATCAACAAAGATTGATCTCAAAACCTCAGTTTTGTTTTCCGCCCAGATACTACCATTCATTTGGAATCGGTGAAAACATCTTGCAATATCGTCAACTATTCTCAATAAAAAAGAAAATTTTCTTGAAAGAACATATTCTTTATGGTAAAGATCTTTTGCTGGACGTGTATGAATATGTTGAGAAATCAATGTTCATGAAACTGTCTCCAATGTTACAATTTTCTCTTGGTAATGTTTACTTAAATGTGATAGTTTGTTTGCTTCCATGTATTTAACTAATGTTCTTAAAATTGTTTTTCTTGCTGTTTACACTTTGTGCTACTACTTCTGCAAATATTTTCTTACTAGTGAAATCAATTTCTTTGATATACTTAAGGCCCGTTTTTCTTGTATTTTTTCAACTGAAAAGTTTTATTCTCCTGTACTCTTTTTAAACTTCTATCAATTTTAAAGTTCTGTTCAAACCACGCATTAATCATATTTTCTTAAAAAATTTACTTTCACTAAATAATCATAGCTAAATACTTAGAGTATATGTTTTTACATATAATCTAATTATTTAGCTATTAATTTTGGTTCGCTACCAAGACTATATTTAACCTTAATAATTGCCACTTTAATGCGGTATTTTTATTTGAATGAATTTGTTTCTGATAACTATTTATTTCTTTTGTCATATATCCCGTTTTGATTTTTATGACAACTGCATTTTATATAAGTATATAACATTCGTAGGAGACACAAAATATACCGCCGGTTTATTTCTGTTTAACGACTGTTCTAACTAAATTATTACGAGATCAACTTTGGGCAAGTAACCCTAAGAATAAATATAAACACAGAAGGACAATTAGTTAAACAAAAAGCGAACGACAAATCTGAAGTGAAAATCCAGCGTTTGGCTGCTTGATTAGAATATATTTTGTCTTGGTGATGTTATTTTTCTTCTTGTGTAATTAAATAAATAATCATACTATATTTCTGATCCCGATGGATAAGAAAAGAACTCTTGAAGGCTTCAGACACAACATGCAGGAGGCCTACATCAAGAGACTTGAGGAGGTAGTACTGCCCTGGGTCAAGAGGCTGACTGCAGAAAGACCCTTTGTCTGGCAACAGGATTCTATACCATGCCAGAAAATCAAAAGAACCTAGTCATAATTGTCAGACAATTTCTGCGACTACATCACCCCTTATATTTGACCACCTAACTCCCCAGACTGAAATGACCTTGGTTATTATGTATGGAGTGCATTGAATGACAGATAAAAATCATTGTAGCATAAAGATGAATTGAAGACATCGATTATAGCTGCATTCACCAACATAAGACCGTCAAAAAGAGTTGCAGAAGATTCCAGAGTCGTCTAGACGCCGTGGTTGAAGGCAATAGCGATTTTATTGAAAAAATTTACTCTTTAGTATTGAAAGATACTTTTTGAGATATTTTAGTAAATATATCTGTTAATATAATATATCAGTGTTATTTTCATTTTAAAGCAATTTCACGACAATTTTTCTATCGTACCCTGTCGACCTATTCTAAACTGTTTCTATTCTTTACCATGACATCGAATATTAGTAAGGTAATTAAAACTAGCAAAATGAATTCATGAGAAATGTTCACTAATTTGTTTCGGAGAAAAATTCGTAGTGGTTAAAATTAATTTAAAAAAAAACATTATACAGATACTTGAATTCTTAATATATATATATATATATATATATATATATATATATATATATATATATATATATATATATGCCAGTCTGTTCAACTAACTTTCATTATCTTTGAATTTGATTCCCAGTAATTGTAGTCTTTCTGTGTGCCTAACTTATCTAATTAAATTTTACAGACATCCACAAAATTAAAGTTTTTCCTATTAAGTGAAATTGTAGGGATTGAAATAACTGCAAATCCGAAGACCCTAGTCCCAGTGAATACAACAGGTGTGCGGGAACATTCCAACTGGGCTGTAATAAATTATGCCAGCCTTTCAAATAGAAGTTACATTTTAAGTTTTCTTGATAAAAAACGGCACACTTCTTTCTGGCCAATTTTGGACATTTTTTTACAAAATTCCTGTATTTAATAGTTTCATTTGGGAACAATTCTTTCTGAATTAATCCATTGATTTTTGCAAGTAGCATATAAAAAACAACGCCTTCCAATCCAACAAGGTAAATACATCATGTTAGAGACAAGCTTTGGAAATAGTTAACAATGTCTCTTTTCGCATTCCCCCTGACGTTTTTAGATCCACATTTTAGTAAACATTTCGTTTATTATTGACTGTTATAGCTCTTTAAAAAAATTATGCAGTTTTTATTAGTTTTGTGGGTTATTTTAAAAAATCATTTAATCCCAAGCAAGTTGATAATGCCATTAAGATATTAGAGGCTACTGGGAGGGAAAGAGTATGACACACCTAAGAAAAAAAACCGAAAACCCAATCCTAAGCAGATAACAAATGATAACCTCTACTTCTCTTAAAAAAATAACTTGGTGTATTGTGAACCAGAGAGTAAGCAAACTCATTTACTCCCATTGTGATGAAAAAACAGTAAACAAATTCTCAAACTCTATACATATGTTATGGTTTATTTTTATGGCTATTAAACCTTATTTAATGTCTACAATTCGTTTAGGATATGTTTGTATGAATAGAGTATATATTCTTTGTAAGAAATCGCTTTATAGATCAGGTTTCATTTAAGTATTTTTGTAAAGAGGGTATTTGTCTAGAGGTGAATTTATTACTGTCATTTTTATTCCAAAAATGCATTGCTGGTAATTTTTAAAAATATATTGCTGGTATTTTTACTATAAAAGTATATTTTGATAATTTCATAGTGTCTTCACACAAGTTTGGTCGTTAATTATTACCCACAGCTAGAACCGTAACAGGTGCTACCACCCCGGGCTATGGGGGACCTGCGAACACAGGAAATTAAAAGATGGTTCCACGCTCCTTAAAAATTTCCTAAGGACTTACAGCTGAATGTTGTTTATCGTCATAGCCAGGATGATCAGTTTTCATACGGAGACGAATAGGCTTTTGAAGGAAATTGAGGTCAAGTCATATGCAGGAAACAAGGGAAAAAACATCTTTTCCTGTTCGAAATTGCTGATAGAAATTCAGTCCATTAATTTCTTGTCGAGAAATCATAGTTAATAAATCCTCAAAGTGATTCGCGTATTTAAGTGCTTCCAAATCTTTTAAATTAGAAACCAAGTGCTCTTTGCTTTCAAATCTGACAACAGATTAATGTATTCCAAATTTCACTTCAGAATCACCGATGTATTAATAAAATAAACTATATTAAATTATATTTATCTTTGTTGGGGTCAAGGAAATCAGTTTGTTGTTTTTATTTGGAAGTAAATTTTAAGACCAAAATATTCAAAAATATCAAATATAAATCCTAATACTCCAATCTTTTTCATTAGTTGCAAACATATATAACTCGTTTTATTTATTTTTTTAATATGGAATTTATCCCCCCTTTTAACCAGGAAGGTTGCTTGGCACCCAAGGCTAGATGGCCGAGTATACTCTTATTTAACGCATAACGATAGTGAGAACTGACCTATTCATGACATTCCCAAGGGCATTTATGCAAAAATAGACGCTACAGGATATGTCGAAATTGTCCAAAATTGAAATAATGAAAATATCAGTTCATGGCACATCAATTTGAAAAATTCCTCACTAGACACGAAGGAAAATCTTACTAAATTTAAAATGTTTCGTAGCTTAATATATTCATCAGATCATTGAGAAATGGAAAAATACAGGTTATGTTTCAATTTTAAACATTTGTTTCTTTATTTGTTTTTGACTTCGTTGCATCTTTGCGTGTGTATGTTTCATGCTTGATACATTTCGCATAATTTAAGAGATTATAAAAATTTGTTTATATTAGTGATTGATTGATTTTCTACGACTCATCAATAATTTACAAGTTATTTAAAGCCGGAAAAGATTTTTATAGTTTGAGATTATTTACTTAATAATGATTTAGTGAAAAAGTAGTAAAAATTACCTTATGCAGTCAACAACTAGATCATACGTATATCTATCAATTTTTAATAATTTCATTAAAAAAAGAATATAATACTCAATGTTAAGAGCAATAGGTTCAATAAAGCAAGTTAGACCGCTGTATTATGCAAAATAATGTATGAAAAATAGAAAAAAAAAACAACTGAGCAATTTTTACAATATTAAGACTCAATAGTATGGCCTGTTACCTTTATAACTTACTGCAAACGTTTTCTAAAGTTTTAAATGAAAGTTGAACAATACTTTTCTGCGATTTTCTTCCATTCTTGAAGGGTTACACGTTCTAAATCCTGGAGTTTTTGTGACCGACGATTTATTTAAAATTTCCATTCTTGCTATAGATTTTCGATAGGATTAAAGTTAGGATTCATTGAAAGCAATAGCAGATATGTAATCTTCTTTTTCTGAAGCCACGCGGCCACTTATTTAGACGTATGTCTGTTATCATTATATTGCTGGAAGGTAAATCGTCGACTTAGATGCAGATTTTGCGCTGATAGATTTTCATCCAGAGTTTTCACATAGTGGGCAGATTTCATTATTCCTCTTATTCCATTTACTTGCCCAGTTCCCTTTGGCTAAAATAACCCAAAAATATTGTCAAGCCGCCTCCATGTTTTAATGATTTCACTGTGTCCTCTGGGAGAAACCTTTCTTACCCCTATTTTTTTTTACATCATTATGTTCTTAAATGATCACGTTTTTTCATCACTCCATAATACTTGTTCCCAAATGCAAAACCTTCTTGGGAAAATTTAACCGAAAAATAGTGTGGCATGTTTTGTGAAGTGGCATAAATCATCGTCGGTTTCTATACAACTCATTTCCATTTACATTAGTCGGACTATTGTCCTCATCTTTGTCGCTATATTTGTCACAACGTTTCGACCGTTGTACGCTCCAGCCTTCTTCAGGTGGTTGGAATTTCGAACTGAACCCTTTATTTCGATCACTGTGGTAGACTGTTCGAGTTCCACGTGCCATGTTTGATGGATGTCTGTTATCAGTTATCTCCTGCTAATTTTCCCTCTGAAAGTTCTCCACTGCCTTAACCAGGTATTGAACTCACCTTCTTTAGGTCTGTCACTGGATCTAACCAAAGCATACGAAGCCAACCCTGGGTTAAGTCTTTGCCGTTTTGACAAGACATCTATGGGGATTAGAATTCGGTTATGATAATAAAACTATGTTATCAGAAATTGGCACCAAGAATGCAAATACGGCTAGGATAATGAAACTGTTTTTTTCGGGACGGAAATTGGCTGTGTTTCGCTAGACGACTAACCACTTGATAATTGGCATTGATAGATCCCAGGTGACATTGGGGATGAGAGCTGCGATTAAGGAAAGAAAAGTAAAAGAGAGATATATTTTTTTGAGCAAGATATATTTTTTTCTTAAAACAAAGCTAGCCAGATCACACCCACCCGGTTGGACGCCATTGGCCGAATGTCAACGAGGGCCAGGTGGAGGTGATCACGTGACGAAAGGGGGGAAGCCCGCCGCCGCCCATTTAGAGGATAGGAATGAGATGTTGCTACGAAGAAGTGGGGAGAACCGTTGACGCCCCTCCGAAGTATGGTGAGATATCTATATGAGAATAAGAGAAGGTGGGAGTAAGAGAAGACTTCCAAAAATGGAAAGGAGTAGAAAATTCCTGACCGAAAATAAAAGAAGTGGATATGGATTTAGCAACCTCAAACCTCGACAAAGTCCTCCCCGGTTTTCGTCGGCGTCCATATAAGCAAAGTCGCAGCGAGCGAAAATCAGTTCGGACTCCGGTTTTCCAGAGTTCAGTCTCCAGTGCTCAGTTGAAGCGGGTCTCGCAGAGCTGACTTGAAAGATTCGCGCAACTTCCGAACTCATCTTCAATCTAAGAACAATCTATTTTGAAGAGCGACTTAGATTCATACTACCAACACAAGTGTTACGACTATCGCCTGAAGACACACCAAGAACCAATTTCTTAAAGAACAGACAAATTAAGATGTTAAAACTCACCTAAGAGAAACAACGTGTCACAATCCATATAGCGTTTCGGGAGGTAGACGCAGTTTTATGTATCCAGCAACCAGATATAAAGTATTGTCAACCTTATTTTGATACCTTGAACTTTCGAGTTATTATTTTATTTTATTGTATTTTATACATATTTGTGTGATACCACCCTCGTTTGAACTCAGCTTGCATTACGGCCCCAACGACTGATTGATTTCGTCTGCTTAAGATCAATTCACAACGTGGGTAGGCGGACTGGAGATCAACGCAGTTACTTTGGTAACCAGACGTTGGAAGCGAGTTGGGAACGACGAGGCTGATATCGGATCTGACCAGATTCCCATCCGAATCACCAAAAGGTTAGAACGTCACATTTGGGTGCCGCGACCAATACCAAGCCAGTTGATCGTCGCGGGACGGGACAACACGACTGACGCAGACAGGCGGACGTCACGTTTGGAGCGGCGACACCCGAACGAAGCAGCGAGGAGCGAGCGAAGGCTGTAGAAGGACGTCACAACAATTTGGGTTTGCCTCCATACCCAGTCAAATTTCATCTCGTGCCAAACAGTTTACACTTCTTTATAAGGGACCATACTTTAGATCTAAGCTTAAAATAGTGCTATAACTATATCCGGACTTGTAGAACTTAACATTTCTCTGTCTCAAATAAACGCTAAGATCATTTGTCTTCCCCATCTTGTTGTTAACGTAAGAATAACAATGGTTACACTCTTTGCAGTAGGTGATGGTTTTTGCTGGAATTGAAATACATATTATACTGAACATATAATCTAGAATGTTTAACCGATAAAATCATTATGCAAATTACTTACACAAATCAATCAATTTAAAAGGATATTTTCTACTTGATTTGTCCTTTATTATTTTGCTTAATTCGACTATCAAATTTGTTGTGTTTAATATATTGTTCTGACAATTTAGATTTCTATTCCTTTCTTTGTATATAATTATATATATATTTAAAAAGAAAAACTGGGATCATACGGACTTTGTTTCTGAGAAATGGATAAAAATATTCCAAATTGATGGGGGGTACGAATAAGTTCGTCGTTGACTGTATACACACACACATACACACACAAAAACACACACACACACACACACACACACACATATATATATATATATATATATATATATATATATATATATATATATATATATATCCTCAAAATATATTTGAACGTCAAGGTTAATTCCTTTGATTTTGTTGTTCACTGCAGGCATCTGGTTTTAACATCAAACGATGAATTCATGTCTAAGAAATGAAGATGATATTCTGAACTAGCATCTGATATTCATCTTCTAATCTTAAAAGTAAATGTTTGCAGTAGCAACAAAACAGAGGTATTTTTCTTGCCGTTACACAACTAATGGAAGGGATTCTGTGTGTGTATGTTTATGTGTGTGTGTGTCTTCGAGTAGTTTCTTGGTAGGTCGTTGCATCGCAACCATATTAAAGTTACAGTTTCAATTCAGAGTTGTTAATCTCCATCTAGGTAGTCAAAATGGTCTGTCATTTTCTCTAAATGTTTCAAGATAAAAAAGAAAGGTGACTGCAGCTGGCAGAAGAAGTGGTGGATTTACGCTTTGCCAAGGAAATTGGGGTTTAATCAAATATAACACGTGCAACTGGAAATGGAATTCGGCTGTCCGATTAGCAATTCCTTGACATTATCTATTACATCACTTGTACACCCAAGCTTAGTCCACCTAGTATTCTCAAGCATTTGACCGTGTAGCTGTTGACCAAGCTCGATGTTGTTGATCTTGCTTATCATATTTGACATGATATTGTAACTTCATGTAAACTCTAAGCCAGACATATTAGTGCATTTTAATTGTATCATGAGTATGACTAATGTTCATTTATTTATTAATACACTCACTAACACCCGAGGGGTTACAGGTTGTGAAGGAATTAGTAACACAAACATTAATAATGTATAGAAAGAGAAAAGAGTAATCAGGATGACATTAGATAGCGATTGATATTGCATTTACATTTTTGAAGATTAAAGCTTACTGGAAAGCCTTGAGCCGGAAGGAGTTTTCACAAAAGAGAAGTGTGACCAAAACTCACATCATAGAAGTTACTCAGCTCTAAATTGATGAGATCTCGCCGCTAATCTAATATTACGATAAAGTTCTCACAATCTACGTAATATAGGGAAGAGCGATATTTATTTAGGAAAGTACAAAATGTGGCACAAGGTCAAAATGGGGAATGGAGAAAAAGACTGTTTTCTGTTTTAAATTTAAACGTAGCTAGCCACAATCACAGAACCAAACATGGCTCAATATTCTAAATACCAAAACAATAATTCCTGACTTTACATTCTTACTCCAAACGCCATAATACCTCAATGTCTCTATGAAAAATATAACTACTCTCCATATGTTCAATTCATGTCTTTGGCGAGAGGGGAATAAAGCAACAGTTTAAAAACTAACACCTACAGTGAGGAGCTTATCTAAAGTTTTACAATAAAATTATTTATAAAAAGACACAAAGAGGCAAAATTGTGGCGGAGAGCCATTGACAAAATCCCAGCCACCAGAAAATTCAAATGACAGACAAGATTACATGGCCTGAAAGAGTAACTTAGTATTACACTTTCACTTTAGATATTAGTCATATTTGTCATACGTGTGACAGACACAAAAATATAGACAATCTTTATAGCAACATTACTTTACACGAGTATTTCAAGAATTAAATAGACACAGACAATCCATAATGGTACATGTCAGGGCTTCAAACTGAAGATATTTTTAATGAAATATGGGAATTGGTTTGTTAATTTAATTTTCCAATTGTTCCAATGTGAGGAGTGACTCTTCGATTTTGGGTGTTACTTTTTCGTGGGGAAAAATTAATGAAAATCACTAAGAATAGAAATAAAACTCATCTGCATTTCGTTTTCCTCTATCTCACTCAAAAATGACTAATCTTAACCTATTGTCTTTTTTGAATGAATAAAGCAGAAAATGTCTTCCCTCATTCTATTCTGCGATCTGTGTTAACACGAGAATTCTCGAAACGGTGTAACACTTTGTATATCATTTAAGGGATATATAACGTTGTGAAAAAATTCCTCTAATATAAATATTTTCCTGATCCCAAAATGACCGCTGCTCTTCGACATTTTAACAAAATGATGGAAACATCGTGTTATGAATAACCAAGAGTGACCTGTCCTTGTTTTGTTGCTCTCCTCATTTAGATAGATGTTTCTGTATACTGAGAATATAAAGAGACAATATAAGCGAACATTGTATAGTCATTTGAATAAAGCATCCATGAACCTAAAACTGTGTACTTTAGTAATTACACATTTAGAAGCGCTGTTGTTTGAATCTTGCAAAGTGGTCAATGATATCAAAATGCTTTTTATTCATTTAAAGTTCGCAGTTTTCCAGCGACAGCGCTTCGCTACATTACCATGTGTTTTTTCTACCCCAAGCCGTCTAGATGTAGTCTTACGTCGCGTTGTGCGTTTTTATTAACGGAAAATATATAATATATTCCTGGATGTTTTTAATATGAGCATTCCTAATCTAAATTCGACATTCCCATTTAAGAAATACGAAAGTAAATTTTGTAACATGTATTAAATTTATTTTCGTATTTGTTAGATATAAATGCATATTTTAGATTAGGAAAGTTCATTCTAAAAACTTCCTAGAAATTATTATATATTTTCAGCTAAGGCTACTTCAAGAAGAAACCTTGATTCGACATGAAACTTTCCGTTGCCGGAATGTTTTGAGAATCGAGAAAAAAGCTTTTTTTGTCGGTCTTATAAAACATTGCACAAATGTTGCAGCAAAAATATTTTTGTTGAGATGTAGACTATTGAAATCCTTTTCGATTAAACGCTTAAACTTTGTAGGTTTATCAATGATATTATATAACGATAAAAGTAATCTTGTAAAATGCCCGTGCTTCTTTATAAAAATGAATTCTTATTCGAATGCCATAGTCATGAAGGAAAGGTGAAATAAAGATATAAAGACAGGAACATTTTACTGCATTCAACTGTATGAACTATGTCTCTCAAAAACATTTATCAACGTAGCTAATTTACATGAATTCGAATATTGACCACCAGACATTTAATTTGATTAGCTAAGGTGCTTTCTCCGCTTGGCTCAACTTCTTTTTTAAAATTGATACAAATGAGTTTGATTCATTATTGCAATATTGTTATCGTTTCTATTGCTCATCCTGATAGAAGCGATTTAATACAAAACATCTTGGAAATAGTCAATGCGAACAGAAATGGATATTATTTAAATCCAGTCAGCCGTAGGAAGGCAATAATGCTACTGAGATGCATGAGGGGGCTCCTAGGCGGGAACGAGAAGAACA
>CAHIKZ030004661.1:580000-690000 GCA_903632075.3 Acanthosepion pharaonis
TTTACCAACTTCACGCCGCTGGCGAGTATTGGTTTTTATTGATCTTATAAAGATTACCATTTCATTTGCAACCACTCTTTTGGTTATTAATCCTTCAATAACTTTTGCAGGTTACAACATATCTACGCTAAATAAAGTGTAACATGCTGGTGTGGTTAACAGACAACTTGCCAGAGGACCAAGCCAGAAAATACCGGAAAAATATCAAATGGAAAACACCTACCCACAGAGTTACGGAAAATGCTTAACGCGCAGACCACCCAGACATAAAAATACGCTTCACAAAATCAGCAGCTGAGGTGAAACATCTCGATTTCTTACTCAAGTTTTTCGCTCCTACGATCTTCAGTCAACCAGAAATATATATATATATATATATATATATATATATATATACTGCAGGTACTAACTATTAGGAGAAGAATTCATTGTCTACTTGGGTACATGTTTTCTACTCTTATAATGTAGAATGTTTTTTATGGAATCATTTGCTTGTTCGAAGTGCTATTGTGGCACCATTTACCAAGGCAGAAAAATAAAAGAAAGAAAAGAAAGGAAAGGAGAGGCGAAGACCCAAAGCGTGGATGATAAGCAGAACACCACGGCTAAGAGACAATGGATAAGGGATATTTTGATAAGTAACAAATGGCGAAAGAGTGTCATTACAATGGCAGGGAAATTCTGAGTGAATAAAGGAATCGGGTGTGTTCTGGCGTCAGGCTGTGTTATCTGGGATACATAAACAAACCGCTGGTGCGGGAAAGCATCTGATTAAGCAAACCCCAGACGACTAGCCAAAGAAAAGTCCAATTGAAAACGTTAATTTTGATAATTGACAAAACACAGGTGAAACTACAGGGCTTTGAATAGATATGAAAAATTAATTGTGTCAAAAGCCGCACACGATGTGTCCACTGACCGATTTCTTTCGACGGAACATCTTTAGCCTGCGATAATAAAACTGTGTTATCAGAAATGTGTACCGAAAAAATGAATGGGAACTTAGAAATGTTTCTTTTCGAGGCGACGGTCTGGCAGTGTTAAAAAGACCACCCATTCTGATAATTAGCGATAAGATGACTGACGAAGCCCAGGTAAGAACAAGAGTTATGACCACTATCGTTCGTATTGTTCTGTTTGCGGCTAGAGAAAGTGATAACTGCGATTAAAAGAAAGGAAAGGAAAAGAAAAAGATATTTTTTTTTTTGTTAAGCAAGATATTTTTTTCCTGAAACAAAGACGCGGAATCGTACACGCCCGACCAAACATCATTGGTCGAGTGGTGATCACGTGACGCACGAAGGAGGCTGTCACCGCCCATCTAGAGAATGGGTATGAGAGGCCGCTACGAAGAAGTGGGGAGGGCAGTTCACGCACCTCTGAAGTATGGTGAGAAGGTGGGAGTAAGAGAAGGCTCCAAAAATGGAAAAAAGTGGAAAATTCCTAACCAGAAATAAAAGAGGTGGATATGTATTTAGAATTATCAAGGAACCCCCGGCGCCGACAAACCCACCCCGGTTTTGGTCGGCGTCCATATAAGCGAAGTCGCAGCGAGCAGTTTTAGTTTGAGTTGCAGTTAAGTTCGAGTTGAGTTCCAGTTCGGTTCGAGAGAATTCCCGCCTCGCAGATAGCTGACCAAGATTCGCGCAAATTCCGGACTCCTCTTCAATCCAAGAACAATTAATTTGAAGAGCGACTTAGATCCAGACTATCAAAATAAGTTTTTTTTTTCGACTTTCGTCCGAAGACACACCGAAAAACCAATTTCTTTAAGAACAAACAACTTGAACCGTTAAAACTCGCCTAACGGAAAACAACGTGTCACAATCCATAGAACGGGTCGGGAAATAGACGCAGTCCTGTGTATCTAACAACTAGACATAAAGTTTGTTATCCTTTTTTTTTTGATACCTTGAATTTTTGAGTTATCATTTTATTTTATTTTATGCATATTTGTGTGGTGTCACCCCCGTTTGAACCTGATTTGCATTACGGCCCCAACTACTAATTGATCTCGTCTGCCTAAGATCAATTCACAACGTGGGTAGGCAGACTGGAGATCAATGCAGTTACTTTGATAACCAGGCGTTGGAAGCGAGTTGGGAACGACGAGGCTGATATCGAATCTAACCAGATTCCCATCCGAATCACCAAAAGGTTAGAACGTCACATTTGGGTGCCGCGACCGATACCAAGCCAGTTGGTCGTCACAGGACGAGACAACACGACTGACGCGACAGGCGGACGTCACGTTTGGAGCGGCGACACCCGAACGGAGCAGCGAGGAGCGAGCGAAGGCTGTGTTTAGGTACGTCGCAGCTGACGCCTCGACCAAGGACGTCACACTATGAAAGTTGGTTCATTGTGTCGTGGCAGGCAGATTATCTTGTCAGCATCCATCTGGGACATTCATATATCAAATATTTCCCATGCAGTGAATATTGCTTCTATATCTGATCTAGTGCTCTTGCTAAGGTCCACGACAATATTCAAAAAGTTTCTGTAATGAAGGTCCTGACCAGGACCCATCTCGATTCTTTGACAGTCAATTTCTGTCATACGTGATGTGGGTTCTTTTCTGTAAATATTTTCATGGTAATTTCTCCTGTTAGCTTTCTTTCTCAGTTACATTCTAATAGTTTCTTTTATCGCACTTCTCGCCTGTAGAACTGTCATCAATTTTCTTGCTCCAAAGCCACCTACAATCTTCAAAAATTTAAACGTCGATCCGCCATTTCGTGTCTTCCTGAAAATTATTTATTTATTATCATTTTTCTTCACTGGAGTTTTCTCATTCTATTTCGTTTTCCGTAATCCCTTATGTGTAATATGCCTTTTCAATAAAAAGAAAAAGTCAACATGTCAAATGAGATCTCAGTTAAGCTATTTAAATTATACGAAAACATAGGATTTTTTTTAAAATTCTGTTAAATTTCTTATCAGAAAGTTTTACAAATATGAGCACGAGAACGTATCCGAATTTCACTAATTACGAGTTTCAACTTGGGGACTATTTGACATTATCGGCGTTTGGAAACTATCTACAAGCGCGGCATCTTTTCTAATTTTCTAATTTCTTCATATATATATATATATATATATATATATATAAATGTGTGTGTTTAAAAAAGAAATAGAGAGAAATCAAATATGGATCGTTAACCGACAGAATAATGAGATAAATTACTAATTTGGAAACGTTTATAAATCTAAAATGGTTCGATTTCATGAAAGCTTCATCAGAAATTGAAATTTGTTGAAAAAATCGAAAATTCTAACATTTCTTATTTTTGGAATTGCTTTGTCTTCATTTGTTAGGCAGACCTCATATGCATTTCCCTTGTGTGTGTACGTGTACCATAATTTTAGATTGTCTATGCGGGATCCGGATGATTATGCGTATTCAATTTTTGGTTGTGTGTGCATGTTTGACAGAGAGAGAGAGAAAGAGAGTGAAAGAGCGAGAGAGAAAGGAAGAGAGAGTGATTGTATATGTGTGGGTGCGTCTATTATGCATTTTTATACATGCTTGGTATTTGCAGACGTTGATTTGGGGGCCATTTTGTGTGTATAAACCGAAAAATTAGAACTATTAAAACCTGCAAGATAATGTGGAATAATATTGGTATTATATAAGCCTATGATGGACAATAAAAGAAACAGCAGAATCTGTAAGCTACGAAATGGAGGAACGAGAAACGGACCATTATTGTGTCGACGAAGCAAAGACCTGAAAGTATCTTGGAATAGCGGCCAAATCCTACAGAAAAAAAAACAAAAAAAACAAAAAAATACGAAACACCAAACAAAGAATTCTAAATTAGGAATTAAGAAAGGGTATTGAAATTCTAGGAAGTAAATTATACTTTATTGATAATGGAAATGATAATATTAGGCGTTTCCTTATATGGTAACATTTCCAATTCCCTGTCGAAATAAAAAGTGTTCTCTTTTGAAGTTAATAAAATATTTAACTTCACACATTTTTCAGGAAAATAGTTTTCTTAAGTCCAGTAGCTGTTAAATTTCTTTCCAGAACTGTAAGCTTCTTTTTTGCACGACTTCTGACTGGTGTTGTGTGAAATGACAGTACCTTGGTTATTTTATTATTCTCTCTTAAGTTAACATGTACTAACCATATAATTAAACCCTTAAGTAAGATTAAGGAAGCGAAGAGTCGAGCTCGAATTCTAGTCGAATTCATTACTTTCACTTACTTGTAAATATCATTGGGAAAGTTATCAATCCTCTTCTTCTATCCACAGATGTAGGCAAATAGCAGAACAGAACGGGTTTTATAGCCTTTGATGGAAACTGGTCTACCGCAGAAAGAAATGGCAGCCTCTGCGTGAAAATATCAGCCTTGTCAGTCGTTTATCGAAAGATACATGATCCTTTAAGCGTGTATCATGCATGGCTCAGAATTGACTGATTATCTCTTATCACTTAAAATTCTTTGTTTGGTATTCTGTAACACCAGCCCCCTTAGTTCGATGCAGGAACCTAATCGTTGAGTCATAGAGCTCACTTGCTCGAAGCCATTTTATATGGTAATGATTGTAGCACGATGCCCGTAGAGATGAAGTGATTCAAAATATAGATGTGGTTCAATAAAAAGGATGATGAGGAAACCATCAAGGATGTGGGAAACGAGGAGATTTGAATGAAACGGTAACGAAAAGCTCACTTACACATGTAAACAGAATGCGACATTTGAAATTTCTGTAAGAAATAGTGAGTAGGAAGGCTTAAACACTAACATTCACAGGATATGCTAAAGGCAATCAACCTGAGGAAAACATTAATAAGCTAACGAGTTTGTGTAATGTGTTGACTGAGCAAGACCGCGGAGGGATATTAAAGCTCAAAAATTAATTAAAGTTAAATGAAGAGAAAGCTTTGGAGAACCTTATCTGTCACATCCTAAAGGGACATAGCATGTTAAAAACGCATATTTGGTTACGAAAGCGGCTATAGATATATGGATTTATTTGAATAAATTTCAAAATTTTTCTATTGTGTGGAAATGTGATTCCAGTGGTTATTATGGAAACTAAAGAATGTAGGTCTGTATAGGTTAAGATATATGAGAAAGTTACATGATTTTATTTTGATACAAAAGTAACTATCGATTTTTTTTTTATAACCATTTCTAGAGATTATATCTTTTTTGTTAAATTACGAACTTAGTTTCCGATTAATCAGAAATCTTAAATCCTATTGAATATTTTGGCATTGGATTTCGCTAGAAGAATACAAAATAAGATGTTGATTTACAACAGGTCCGTTATACGTTTTTCCCTGGCCGATTGATAAAGAACAAATAAAGAACAATGGATGCCCTGCCATGAATACTTGATTTATGTAGCAGTATTTGCTGCTTTAAAATTAATCTTGTTCATTTTTTTATATAGTAAAGACCCAATACGAAACTAAAAATATAACAAATCTATTCACATTATTTCAGTACACACTCTAGGGTTTTCATTTTGTGAAAAACAAGATAATAAAACATAACTATTATTGAAACATTCATCGTTCCTGAAGCTGAAATAGCTAACTTCTAGATTAACATTTACATGATGTATCATTTTGGTGAGTAATTCTCACTGAATATTAGAATGTATATGCGCTTTTATGCATAACCATAT
The DNA here is from genome assembly GCA_903632075.3 of Acanthosepion pharaonis. Lineage (NCBI taxonomy): Eukaryota > Metazoa > Mollusca > Cephalopoda > Sepiida > Sepiidae > Acanthosepion > Acanthosepion pharaonis. The sequence goes on from CAHIKZ030004661.1 coordinate 585,652, forward strand.
TAAAAATTTAACTTGTTTTTGAAGGCATTTAATGAAAAATATTTAATAACTGTCAATAGTATTTCACCTTGGTGAATTTTATTGTTTATTTCTAAACAGCGAAATTTAATGGTAATATGTTGTATCTTTAAAACAACATGTCCTAATTTTTTTGAATAAATATTTTTTTGTTTTGAAAACCGTTTTCTCTTTTACCAAATTATATATATATATATATATATATATATATATATATATATATATATATATATATATATATATATATATATATATATTGCCTCATGATTGCGTTTAAGCCTGAAAGTCTATAGTCGATTCCAGGTGTTGAATCAAAAAATAATTTCACAAACAATAGACGCAGGTTCCTTACAACAAAACAAGAACAGAAGTGCCTATAAGTAGATATCCGCTAATACTTCGTTTTCGAGTTATCCAGTTTAAAGAAAGTTTACGGTCTCTATGGACTTTTGTCGTTGTTATGGTGTTAGAAGCGGCTCCCAATCTTTGTAAAAGGATTTGTGATAACCCATCTCTATCTATCTATCTATCTATCTATCTATCTATCTATCTTTCTTTCTCTTTCTTTCTCTTTCTCTTTCTTTCTTTCTCTTTCTCTTTCTTTCTTTCTCTTTCTCTTTCTTTCTTTCTCTTTTTCTTTCTCTTTCTTTCTTTCTCTCTCTTTCTCTTTCTCTTTCTTTCTTTCTCTTTCTTTCTATCTATCTATCTTAGAAAGAAGAAAAAGGCAATTAAAGTTTATGGCGTTACATAAAAAGGAAAGAGAACTTGGAATAGTTGACACGCAATTGACATACTGAAAGCAAGAAGAGACGGAGTTAAATACCACATAACGTCCATAATGAGTTTGTGTAAATGGATGACAGTACAGGATTTAAGAAAAATGAAACGAAAAATAACACAACGTTTAATCATATCGCAAAAAGTAAGTGGAGTGTCATGATCGCCGACATTCAGAAGTGTGGTGTCACATAGAAAAAACAATAAACGCAATGCGTCTATTCGATATTTTGAGTTTAAGGCACAAGGCAGCCCTGAGAACTAACGAAAAGAAAGCATTGAACGTTATGTGTGGCGAAAGCATTTCTGTCGGCATCTATCAGAAGATCACTCAACATTCCACATTCATCCTGTAAAAAAAATAACTATATGCTATTTTTTGTGAGAAAAACGACAGCGAAAAAAATCAATCCAAATGAATGGAAAAATTGTAAAAAATGTACATCTCTCATCAGAGAATATATAACAACTGTAACAGCAAAATTGACCAAAAGGTGTATGAGCAAAATTATCCAATATGTACGTTAAGGTTTGAACCGTTGTATCTTAGAAATTTTGGACTCCACTTTGATCAAAACAGAATTTCTTTAACCATATGTTGAAATAATGATCCCTCTTCCTGCTGTGATTTCCTGATCCAGTTTTCCTCTCTCCTCCTCCCTCTTTTTTAAACATATTCATCGCTCGTTTGATGATTCTTCGAAAGATTTTGAAGATCGAAGCCAGAATATGTATATTGGTACCATTACTGAAGGCCTGAATTATCTTTTTCCTCTCATCATTACTCAACTGGTAAAATACAGTGGGGTTGACACAAAACGATTTTAACCTGTTCTCTTACAAGTTGAATAACTCATAGGGTTTTGTCAGTGTTTCTTATGTCAAACGGTGTCATGATGGTTAAATCTGAAATCCTGGAAAAAAAAGGCCCTCATTTAATTTATCGTTTATTATTATTAAAAGATTTTAGAGATGGGCAATTATCCGATGCTATTACATAATGTGGACAATTTTGCTCTTACAGCTGTTACATCTCGAAAGATGCTAAATTTGAATCTGAAATCATTTTCTTCAATCTATAGGGACCCATCAGGGTGATGTAGGTGATCATGGTTCTCCACATTTTCCTGGAACTCTTACTAATGTTTAACATTTTTTCATCCCTCTCACGCGAAACTGGCCACGTATGTTGCTCGGTAATTCATTTACCTTCAGTATTTTACCTGTGTATTAAATTCTCTATAAATTCCTTCTTCATTATTTCCATTGTCTGTGTTTGTGTATAAGTGTCATTTTTGTTTCCATTTTTCTCAATATTTCATCCATAATCTTCTTAGCATCCTTATGCAGAACGAACTTTCTTATGCCTCCAGGCTTTTCTTCACCGCTGAGTGAATTCTCCTGCCATATCACATATATATAAGAATATATATATATATATATATATATATATATATATATATATATATATATATATATGAAATACTAAGAGAGAATTTACCATTCAGTGTAGAATTATTGATGCTTCCGAATGTCGAAAGGTCACGTGAGATAAGAGATCAATGTTTTCTGCTAGGAAATTTTGATGGCACTAACTTCTACATCAGTCACACCGTTTAGAAATAACCAAAATATATGGATTGTCAATAAGTTAACTTGCGTTAGCTATGCCAATATGTTTTGAATGAGTGCAGCAAACATCATGCCAAATTTAGGCTGCTACGAAAAAGTGGATCAATATTTTCATGAATCATCCGACATCAAATACACCGTACTGCGTCACTAAAAACATATATATGGATTCATTGGGATCTGTTCAAAGAAGCATTGACACTTTTTTACAGCTTTGCACCAAGTATTTGTTCAACGGTCAAAAAATATGTATATTTTCAGAGGTTATATTTTTTATACTCGCAATATGACCATTGGTTTTGGTATGAAAAGGTGAATAGCGGATTAGCAAATCTGAATAATTCAAATCTACATTAATCAAAAAACCTCATTCGCAATATAAATTTTTAAAAACATATAAGGCTAATACAGTAACACTTTCTTAGTCTTATACAATAACAGTAAGAAAACTAGGCTAAACAAGGGTTACCTCTCAGCTCACTTTGATTTAAACTCACGAATATAGTAAATCACAGGGGTCATAAGGTTAATGCAGCCGTAGCAACAAAGAGTGAGTCTAGGGCATGATTTGACGGTATAAGAATAATATTGATAAAAAATGTAACTACCTCTAAAAATGTTAAAAAGATATGACTCAAGATAAAGCAGATATTATATTCAGTATCACTATAAGCACATGTTTTTTTTTCTCCACTCCTACTGTGTTCATACGCTTATGAATGAACACGGATGCTTTTCATGAAATTAAATTGTCAAACAGTGATATCTAATTTGTAAAAATTAAAGTAAATTTTGTTTTAATTTTGTTCTCACAAAAGCAATCCATCATACTGCACGATATTTAGGTTCCTAACGACCGAATAAAATGCACTGAAATGGAAACTTTTATTGACAATGTAAACTACCTAAATAGTTTACAATGCTAATCCGTGGACTGTGACTCATTTACTAAGGTTGACACGTTAAAAATATTTGTAGTTTTGGATATGTTTGGATTATCTTCCTTTTTAAATGTACTGTCTTCAGGGTTCCACAGTAATTTTAGTCTTCTTTCTCACCATTTGTATATAGATCACATAAATAGGGTCGTCTAAGCAAGTGTCAAAGTTTTCAAATACAACGATATGTTTCAATAGATCTGCAAAATCCTCTTCACTATAATGAAATAACTAGCATTCTGTGCGTTTTTATAAAGTAACAAAGACGACGGGGAAAACTATATTTTTCTGTGCATCGTTATATCTAGTTTTAAATTTTTCGCTCACCATCATTAAATTATCTTTATGTGATGGACATATTTTTCCGAGTTGTTCTACCTTATGAAAGTCCTTCAAAATTTTCCTCATATCAGAACTGTGAATCAAAGAAGTTTGTTAGTTTCTACTCAATTTTTATGATTTAAGAGACAACTGTTATTTCCTAATCCGTTCACACACATATTTATTATATATTTCTCAAGTGTATAATCATATACTTAGTTTATTATCCATTGATGTAATTTATGCATGAATGATTTGATAGCTGACACATCGTCTCTGACAATCTTTGTAAGTATTCAACAAATTATATTATACCTTATAATTGTGTTTAAACTATTGATATTATCTTCATTCTTATAAATATTTATTTAATGACTTTTTTTGAAAAGAAGGGATTTATCGTTTTTTAAAATATTTTGAGATGAGAAAATTAAGATCAGATTAAGATATTGATGAAATATAATTGATTGTAATATAAAATATACATAAAATATACATTAGATAAATGTAGGACTCTGGAGAAAAATAAACTATGCACGCAAAACATACTTTACAAATAGCAAATACGCGAAAAGAACAATACTGTCTAAATCATTCTGGGAGTTTTAAAACAAAAACAAATCACATTAAAATTATCATGGAAAATAAAGAAAAGAATATAGCCTACAACAATCATTTTCAAAACTGTAACCTTTGCATGGATGTTAAAACAGCTGTGTTTACGTTATCAAACCAATAAGAACTACGAAATAAACACAAAATGCACACATGGAAACTATTTTTACTACGCTACTTAAAATCGAAAAAATTGAAAATGAACATGAAGAAACAAAAATAAATAAAAAATAACAAGATAAATAAACAAAAACAAGTAAAATAAATTAATACAAACAATTAAGTAAATTCATCAAATAAATAATAAACAAATTAACAAACCACGTCAACCAAAATAACGCTGAGAATAATACACAGACTACGCACAAAGCAATAGACAACCTATAATAAAACACTAAACTCTATATATAAAAATCGAGCAAAAGTAGAGCGGACATGGACTGCCGATTGCGTTCAGCATGAAACAGACTCGCCTCTGAGTATCGACTTCAACACACACGCAAATAGACACAACACACACACACACACACACACACACACGCACACACACACACACACATATATATATATATATATATATTTATATATAAATATATATATATATATAAGTTAACATCGAAGCCAAAAATCAGAGGCAACAGGCAGTTTCATGCAGGACGCAATCGTCAGATAAGGTGGCCTAACGATTGCGTCCAGTATGAAGCAGCCTTTCACCTCTATCTGATGATTTCAATGTTTACTTTTATATTTATATTTACATACTCTCTATCGCTGATATTGAGCACTTTATCCCATAAATATTGCACACCTTAAAACTATATTTCTTCATACATATATATATATATATATATATATATATATATATATATATATATATATATATATATATATATAAATATATAAATCAGAATGTAGAAATTTTGAAAACAAACAAAAATCCATAAATGTAGTTTAAATGAAAGAATTGTTTTTCAAATTTTAAACAAAATTCATTAAAATGAAAATTAGTTTCAAATGAAAACGATGGACATAAAAACACAGTTTTTCAGTAAAACGTCGACGTGTAAAGGATATTTCATTTATACATTTTCTGAAGTGTTGTTTGATATCAGTGGTTTGGTTTTATATATATTTAAAAAATACCGTACAGGTTTGCCTTATATAAGCACTGAAGTGTTGTTTTTTCAGTTTGCACTCTTTTCTAGTTGAATATTCTATGTAACTCTAAATTGTGCATAAATCTCATTTCAACTAACAAGAGAACAATGATGCACTTTTCCAGAAGTAATACCATACTGTTTAGTGATATAGGTTATCACAATATTTCGGATTTTAGGATACGCTAAACTGGACTATATCAATAAATTTCTGAAGATGTCCTTTAATATTTCAGTAGATTAACTTTTGTAAGCATATCACACCAAGCAAGGCATGAGGGGGAGATACAGAATGTCAGATCAGGAGTAAAGAGGGTGTTTGAAGAAAAGATATAGAAAAAAACGAAGATCAAGTTCAAGGCATCATAAGCTGTTGATTGTTATAACATTTGAATGTTCGAATTTTATAGCTATCATGAAGCAAGTAGGAACGGGGTTCCACTGACAAGAAAGTGCGAGATAAGAAGCTGCTAGACTAGGAGAGACAGTTACATTTAACCGTTTCGACAATGAAAGAGTGGGACCGAAATGCCAAACACGCTTAAATTCATACAGTTTGGGAGCCAGTGAAGTAGCTCGTAAGAGCATTTGTCATGAAAATACTTGCAAAAACACAGGAAGCCACAGAATGTCTGTGAGAGAATGACTACAGACAAGATGCCAGATCAGGACTTATCACTTTGCATATCCGTATCTTGATTTTATCGAGGACCTCGCGATGAACAGCTGAGCAACGGACCATATATGCCAGCAGTATTCCATGTAAGGACGATACAAGCATGCATGATGATCATGCAAACTGTATGCTTACAAGATGTATAACATTACTATATTGAAAATTATTGTTGTCATATCATTCGATTAGATACTCCACTTCAATTTTTGGGAATGTATGTCAACATAAGCACGAAAAACAGATTGAGTCAGTGCAGGAGGCAATTGTTGTATGCATGTGTACAGGTGTGCGTTGAAGTCCGTAGTGTATATACAGTGGATTATCATCGCGTCTGATTATGGTTAATATGTACTTTATTTTTAGCATCTGCACATAAATTCCATCAGTAAAAACCAGCTTTTGATCATCTTTAACAATGTCAAAGAATTGTGCTGGGGCAATGGATAACGACACGAAATGAAAATTCGGGGAGTATAGATCTGATTCCAGAAAAGGTTGTTAAATTCACTCTTGCTGAAATAGCGTTGGAAAAGGTATAAATTGATCTATTTCCCACTTCTCTGAGTCATATAGCTTTGGTTGGGAACCAGTCTAAAGGAAGGAACATTTTGAATTCAAACCACTCTGAAGAGAATTAGATTTTATCAAGCTAGGTTCTCGATACATGGCTCTGATTCTACAGCTGCGTTACATGCAGTACCCTTACTGCAGTTATTGCTTGCTGGATTCGCAATAGTGAACAATGTCAAGAAAGAAGAAAAGCCAACATACTGGTTAAAGAAATGCTCCGAGGGTGGAACACGGTAATTGCTACAAAAGGAAAATTCCCGAATAAAAATTCATTCATTCTTTATAGATTTAAAAGAAATAGCATACACTTATTCACAGGCGCTCCACTCAAAGAAACTATAACACATGTGTACCATACAAGCTGTGCGAAAAAAGACGAATAAATGGAATAAATTAATTGTGAAAATTCCCAATGAGAAATTTGAGATTCCGGAACATATATCTTCGTCTCTGTAGGAGATACAGTTTTATTTCCACAAAGATGATTCAATCTGGCCGGTTTTATTTTGTATGCCACTAGCGATGACATATTCCACACTGTGGAAACGTTGAAATAGCTTCGATATCTGTTGAAGATATATTCCCAAAAGAAAACTGCGCTATATTACATGGCTACATTATATGGCAGCTAGTTTGCCCCGGCAAATTCCAAAATTTTCAGGATTGGCCACGCCTCAGCAGGACTAAAAAGGCACTGGAAGCTGACTGTCTGAACGGCCATAGTTGTACCTCTTTGAAGTGGCGATACTAAGCGTCTGTCACGTGGCCCATGGAATTCATTTCACCAAGAGAAAGATTATCGTCGTTTCCACCCTTACAATATGTATATTTTCATATCCATTTAATACGCCATATATCTATCTATCTATCTATCTATCTATATATGTGTGTGTCTGAATTGTATATATATATATATATATATATATATATATATATATATATATATATATATATATACAATTTATTTCATATATTATTTATATATTATATATGCGCGGTACTTATTGGAAAGCGCTCAATATCAGTGATAGAGCTAACATAATTAGTTGCGTTGATGTGAGTTTGTAACCCTGGATTTCACGCTTTTGCGATCGTCAGACAATCTGATTAATTTTAAAATTTTAGATTTATATAGGGTTGAGTATATCGGTATTTTCATGGAAGTGGGAGGAAACATTGTCGTCCGGACGCCACTCATACTTGATTGTTGCGCTTTCAACGCGCAGATGGTTTTTCTATTTTTGTTCGCTGAATATTTTCTCGCACGCACGTATATATGTATGATGTGGTCTGTGTAAGACTATGATAGGTAAAAATTGCTGTTATTTTTAAAAAAAATTTTAAGGCTGATTTGTTATTATTTTAAAGTCGGTTATTTGTACCTTTTTGGCGATTGCGCATATATATGGTAGAAATTCCAAATTGTAATACGTATTAGTATTTATGCGGTGGTATTAATTTTTCTAGAAGGGGAGAGAATCAATTATAATTGTGGAATGATACTTTAATTGTAATGGCGAACTAATACGGTAATTATAATTGTAATGTTGTAGTAATATTGGTTGTGGTCAGAGCGGTTAAAGATAATAACAGTTGTAGTTGCAAATACTCATTGTAACGTGGTAGAAGTGATTAGTAATGGTGGTGGAATGATAATAACAATAATTGCAATTAATGTGATGTAGTTTGAACTAGAAAATAATTGATAGGACAATTCAAGAAGAGAAAATATAACCACGACCTTTCATTCTCCAACAGAAAATACTCTAACATGACTACACTATTCATATATATATGGCACGTAAAAGACAGAAATATTACACCAAGGATAACCTAGAAAATATTGAAAAAAGCACCTGACTACAACATCATTATAAAAAAATCGTAGTTTTTCTACACGAAAATATAGCAATAATTTCTAATACCCAACAAAAGAATTTACTGAACATAGATAAATAAAAAACAACCAACAAACACCACCACATAAAACACCATTGACTCTATAAATATGAAAAGGGAAACCACTGACATCATTACGGCATCAATTATTTTCTAGTTCAAACTTCATCACGATAATTGAAATTATTGTTATTATCATTCCATCACTATTACTAATCACTTTCATCCCAAAACAAATTAATACCACTGCATAAATAATAAGTATTACAAATTGGAAATTCTACTATTCACATATGCACAATCACCAAAAAATAACAAATAACCGGCTTTAAAATAATAACAAAAACTTAAAATATTAAAAATTATAGCAATTTTTGCGTATCATAGTCTTACACAGACCCCATCATATGTATATACGTGCGTGCGAGAAAATATTATTCAGCGAACAAAAATAGAGAAACGGCCCGTCAATATATTTTAAAATATCATCACCCCAGGCAATGTGACAATGCCACTAATAATCTAGACTTTACTGGGAGTTGTAGAGAATGAGAGGATTTTAGCGAAGAGACACGACAATACAAGAACAGATTTCATGAAGATAAAAGATAGCGATTGACGTTTCATTAAAATCTTTGAAGATTGTATCAATCAAGCAATAATCCCGAAGAGAATTTCAGATGGGATAATTGGGAGAAAATAAATTATTTCAATACAGCGTAGCTATTAGAACAATAAAACTATGAGACCTTGTAACCAATGTAGCAGTATGCTTACCTTCACACGTTTCAGCCACCAAGGATGTAGGCTCATCAGAATAATGATGAGTCGAGATGCTAGCTATAACAATACAAACTGTTCTTTGGATTCTGTCGAGAGTTCCGTGATATATACCCATAAACCAGACAAGTAAGACAGAAATATTCAATATGAGGAGGAATGGTTAGTGTTCGAATGTTCAAGATGGTTTCTGACAAGGAAAAGTGCTGGCATGAAATGAAGCAACCCTACTACGCAGTAGACCGAGCAACTAATTCAATATAATCATTCCACTTCACGTCAATAGAAAACGTGACCCCAAATGTCACAATGAAATGGATAGCATGAGTCATTATGTTGTTGGTGTAGAAATGGTTCTATATGGCGATTAAAGCATAGCAGAGAAACATATAAACCTATTATGCTTTCCTATTGAAACTTCGTAGTTATAATATTTGCTCTTTCAGATGTTTTTCATTCAGGCTCAGTAAGGTGTTTAGCATTTTGAAAGGAACTTTTTTTCTATACACAAGTGTAAACTTTTCTCATTCTGCTTTATATTCGTATATGCATAGTTCACCTAAACCAGAATATTTGACATTGCATCACTGCTAGAACTAGCGACTGAAATCACAAATGCCAACTTAAACTTTTTCTTTAATCGAACAAATTAATTTTCTAAATTATGAAATTTAGTAAACAGAATAAACAAGAGGAGAATTCAGGAATGAATCGTAATGTGCATAATAATGATAATTCTTCATGAAAGAAAATAGGAAAAGTATTCAATCAGTTGTTTAGCTTCATAAATAAAACTTGTGCGAAGACGAATAACTACAGGAAATTTGAGTTTTCTCTTACGTCTAAAATTCTCGAATGGAACTTAACCTTGATATAAACAGATTACATAATAATAATAATAATAATAATAATAATAATAATAATAATAATAAACACTGTGGCACCATGAATCCAGGCAGAGAAAGAAAGGCAAAAAGGGAAAAGGAAAGAAAAGAAGAAAGGAAGGAAAAAGTAATGCGAGACGGATCATAGGCGAACACACACACACGGCTTAAGAGGCAATAAAAAAAAGGGTCATTTTGGATAAGTGGCCAATGCCGAAAGGAGTGTCATTACAATGACAATGAGATTGAGTGGGTAGGGAGGTGTTATCTAAACTATTGTTACGAGAAGGCATCTTACTATCAAAACACAGGCCAACGGCCAAAAGAAAAAATTCCAGCGAAAATGTTATTTCGATAAGTGACGACAAGAAACAGGCGACTAAAAAAAAAAGACTTTTGGACAGATATGAAAATTAAAGTCCACCTGCGAGCAATCATTGACCGATTTCCCCACTCGGCCTGCACGAATGGAATTGTGTTATCAAGAAATGTTCGCCAAAGAAAGTCCACTTGAAAACGTTAGATTTTGATAATTGACAAAACACAGTTGTAGCTTGGAGCCTTGGCTGGATATGGAAGATTAAAATCCCACACAGGCCGTCTCGCTAGTTGGGCTCTTTTCGACAAAACATTTGCCCTGCGATAATAAAATTTTGTTATCAGACACATGAACCGAAGGAAAATGAATAGAATAAGAAATGTTTTTATTTCTGCCTCGGAGACGTCAGACTGACTGAAAACTTGGAGAAAATTCTTTTCTGAGACCATGTCGGAAAACCAGCTGTCTGATGAATTGGCGATAAACTGCTTGACAAACGCCACGTGTTGAACAAAGAGTTGTCATATTATCCGTTCATGATAACGGCGATTTAATTATTTTTTTTAGTTAAGCAAGGTATTTCTTTTCCAAAACAAAACCGCGGGTTGTTCACGCCCGACTAAGACGTCATTGGTCAAGTGGTGATCACATGACGCACGAAGGAGGAGGAAAGATACCCGACCAAGACCTCATTGGCCGAGTGTGATCACGTGACGCACGAAGAAGACTGTCGACGCCCCCATCCGGAGTATAAGTATTAGAAGCCGCTACGAAGAAGCATGGTGAGAAAGTGGGAGTGAAAAAAAAGTTACCAAAAATGGAAAATCCCTAACCAGAAATAAAAGAGGTGGATATGTATTTAGAATTATCGAGGAACTCCCCGACGCCAACAGACTCAACCCGGTTTTTGACGGCGTCAATAAAAATAAGGCCCCAACAGGCAGAAATCAGTTCAGTCCCGGACGGCAGAGATGAGTGCCTAGTAGTTCAGACCCTGGCGGGCAGAAGAGAGTTAGTTCGGACCCTGACGGGCAGAAGACAGTTCGTTCGGCCCTGGCGGCAGAGATGATAGACCAAGATAGCTGACCAAGATTCACGCAAAATTTTGGACTCAACCAAGAACAATTATTTTGAAGAGCGACTTAGAACCAGACCACAGAAATAAGTTTTTTCGACTTCGTCCAAAGACACATTGAAACACAAAATTCTTAGAGAGCAAACAACTTGAAGCGTTAAAAAATTGCCCTAGCGAAAGCGACGTGTCACAATCCACAGAACAGGTCGGGAGATAGATGCAGTCCTATGTATCGAACAACTAGACATAAAAGTTTGTAACCTTTTTCTTTGATACTTTGAACTTTTCAGTTTTCATTTTATTTTCTTTTATGCATATTTTTGTGTTATCACTCCCGTTGAACTCAATTTGCATTACGGCCCCAACCCTGTTTGATCTCGTCTGTCTAAAGATCAATTCACAACGTGGGTAGGCAGACTGGAGATCAGTGCAGTTACCTTGGTAACCAGGCGTTGGAAGCGAGTTGGGAACGGCGAGGCTGATATCAAATCTAACCAGATTCCCACCCGAATCACCAAAAGGTTAGAACGTCACATTTGGGTGCCGCGACCGATACCAAGCCAGTTGGTCGTCACAGTACGAGACAACACGACTGACGCGACAGGCGAACGTCACGTTTGGAGCAGCGACACCCGGACGGAGCAGCGAGGAGCGAACAGCTGGCGCCGTGGAAAAGACGTCACAATTGGTGATGTTTAGGGACGTCACAACTGGTGTCGTGACCGGGATAGGACCCAGGAACGGCCACGTCACAACTGGCGCCGTGGTAGATCAGGATAGAATGTCACAATTGGCGCTGCGACCGGGGGACGACGTCACACACAACTGCATAACGTGTTAGAAAACGCATCGAATATCAGTTTGAATTTAAATGTCGATTTAAATTGGTTACTTTAGAAACATCTAATAAAATCATTTTAATGCATTATTTCTCATTAGCTTTTATACATTTTCATTATTTTCTTTTACGAAACAATTGATCAAATTGATTTAGACAATCATTTTTACTGCTTTTTTGTTACAAAACGCAACTAAAAGGAAAGTAAAATTCGGCAATCTGCTGATCGCCATTTTTTTTATAAAACAAAATCTAATACTAATTGGTAAATTTAATTACGAAGTATAATTTTCTCAAACCATAATGCACCATTATCTTATTTTCCTAATTTAATAATATTGATTGGTAAACAGCACAGTTGCTAAAATTATTTCATTTAACCGAAAACCTGTTAAGTTTAATGGGATAATGTCATGATTACGATTTTTGTTAACCTACTCGTTTGGTTGATTTATGGATTTATATATATATATATATATATATATATATATATATACACACAGCACAAGACACACACACATATATATATATATATATATATATACACACAAGACACACACACATATATATATATATATATATATATATATATATATATATATATACACACAAGACACACACACACACACACATATATATATATATATATATATATATATATATACATACGCACACACACACACACACACACACACACACACACACATATATATATATATATATATATATATATATATATATATATATATATACACATACACACACACAAGACACACACACACACATATATATATATATATATACACGCATAGACACACACACACACATATATATATATATATACATACACACGCACAAGACACACACACACACACACACATTTATATATATATACATACACACGCACAAGACACACACACACACACATACATATATATATATATATATACTTTGCAGAAGTTATATGCAGAAACATATTAGGAACAACACACAAAATACACAAAACTGGAGATAGGATTAGAAGATACAGGGAACCTACAGAGATAAGAACAAGCGCCTTCTTCTTCGCCATTTTTCTGAACAATACTAATTGAATTATTACCCCTTAAACAGAAGAATATATTGTCTACAAGTCAAAGAAAAATTTGTTTTAATATTACGCACATAAAAAAATTTTCAAACATTGGAAAACGTAAGGAAAATTAATTCCTTTTAATAATATGTGGATGTCACTATTCTTTGCTTGATGAAGATGTCGAGTTCGGAAATACGTGTAGCAAAAATATAGAAAATAAAGTATAATATATATTTTAAAAATTCCACATTATAGCAAAATCATTTGCAACATTTCTCTTCTCTTTAATACACACACATCTATCTATCTATCTATCTATCTATATATATATATATATATATATATATATATATATATATAACGTTTCCAAGTTTGTCTGCCTGTTAGTGTATGTTGCATGCATACATTATAGAAAGCATATTTATCATCCACAGAGCTACCGTGTAGTTCGTAGTGTATTTGCTGATTCTGCGTTATGTATTTTTCTTTGAGAGAGCTCGACAACTATAGTGGTTCATTAGTTGAACATGGCCAGTATTTTCAAAAGTTCGGTTATGATGATTTTGATATTGGGTTTTAACTCACCACTAACATCGCTCGAATAGTTTCTGGTACTAACTTTCACTCACATACCGTAGTATGTTTTTCGCACTTGGTGCTGTCTTCGTGACAAGCTGATACTATAAAAAGTCAGTAAATTGTCAAATCAACCACATACATTCAATCGAAGTCTCATGGGCACAACGTTAAAGATTTGGACACTTGATAAATTTAGTGAATAAATACACATAACTTTTGGTACATATAACTTCTAAATACACAAATATTTATGATTTAATAGTTTTCAGCAGTATGTAAATTTTTCGAAAATAATCTGAAAACTGCTTTGTCTGAAAGCAATATATGTTATTGATGGAATATTCCATACCAATCTGTCACCCCTCCGGGATAATGCCTTTTTCCCGCATAATCACCTCTTAACAAATCAGCATCTTAGTTTCAGCAAACTAGGTTTTTTCATTGACTGAGAACTTAAAACTGTAGCAAGTTCGAGCAAAATTACCTTTTCCTGCTCAACGCCTTGGAGCCGATTATGAGACCAAAAACTCAATAAATAGAAGCGTTTCGATTCGAGTCAAACAGTCAAAACTTCAACCCTGGAGAGATGCTAAAGAAATCCACACTAGCCAAAACTTTGACCTAGCTACATTTTCGCGCGCTAATTCTTCTGACTTGACAAACAGCACTTCGCTCTATCAGGAAGATTAATTACAACATACTAAAGAAAGTGAATTTACCCACTACTAAACATTATTTGTAAATCTCAATCCAACATTAAGACAAGAGCTAAAGCTTCACAACTCTTACAAACTTCGAACAGTAACTTTAACAGACGCACACATACACACTAGTGACTGAACTCCAACAAAAGACATTTTGTAATACGACAAAACATCTTGTTTAATTTCATACACAAATCCTAACCACAAGCCTACACACATTGAATCTCAGTATAATCCTTCTACATATTTTATTACAACTGGTCGCACTTGATCAGCAATATCTATCTTGATTGTGTATGTTCAATTGATATAAAAATGAATGTTATTTGTTGAACTTTAATCACGTTGTTCTCAGTTTTGATTCCTCCTGAATAATTTTACCTTCAATGTTGTTATTTTTTATATTTTTTGTTGATGAATGACTTTTGAACACCTACATTTCTAAGCATTCTGATAACCTAACCTTCTGATACACAAAATATATTCGCCATTCTGCAACAGTGTCTCGAAAAAATTGACGTCGTTTTATAGTCTTAAAACATAGCCATATCTCGCACTGATGATCTCATATTTGGACAAAATGTGTAAAACTATGTTGACTGTGCCGACGTATCTACTAGGTTGCTAGATATAATGACAATGCTGTTGAAATGACCACCACGTTCAGCCAACCATGTTGTTCTTCTATGGGACTATGCGAAAGGTGAGGTCTATAGCCCCATCTTCCTATAAGCCTAGATAAGATTACGCAGAGAATCAGTGGGGCGTTGGAGAATGTTCGGCAAGACATGCTACAGCGTTTGTGACTGGAGATGACCTGCTGACTTGACTTGTGTCGTGACATAGGTAGTGGGCATAGTTAACATTTGTAAAGCTTTGTGAATTCGGTTATAAGATCTACATCACTTTGAATATCTTGAAATTTTGATGTGTCACGGTTTTTCAAGAGGTCTTCATATATGAAGAGAATGTTGGGAGGCTTTTGCAGATTTCAAGTTGGTGATCTTCTTGATGGGTCTCCAAGCCGTTTTTACCAGGTGTTTTTGTTATCTTTGACTTTAAGGTGGCAATGATACAGCAGCACACGACTACAGGCATGACTGGACACAATGGATTGAATATAGTGTGGAAGATATTGTTTGATACTCGAAAAGGTTTATTACTCCAATACCCTAAAAGTTTGTCCCTACTGTACTTACTGAGCGTGCAGCCTTCAAATAATTCTTCCCTGAATGTCTGCGACAAAAAAGTCAGTGTCTTCGTGGGACCGCAAATAAAGAAAATTACAGGGTGCAATGAATTCCCTAAGATGCTCACTATGACGGAGACAGTAGTCAATAATAGATTTGTCACAATAGCTTGTGGTGAGTTCCAAAGCCACAATGTGGCGCTTGTCGAGGAATTGGTAAAGAGCCACGGGAAATGTGCTGCATCATGTCCCTTTAATTCCATATCATTGGCACTCATTTTGATAAAATTCAAAAAAGAATATAGGAGTGTTCACATTCGCCTGTTTTAACAATGAGAATAGTTAAATTTCAGAAATGTCATTTACCTGGTGACAAAACAAAATTTGAAGGAGATATTAATCAATTTTCGTACATTCTACTCGTAAGCGAATACGTAATAATAGTCCCTACCCAAGTACAAATATTGTATTACACAGTGCAATCGTCGGTCAAATCAAGGGTGTTTTATTTTGTGATTTTCTTCGAACGTTTGATCTTTTTGGGGAGGAATTAAGAGATTCACTCAGTCCTAGTGTAGGTCGAATATTTGGATAATATTTTGACTGTTTTGTGTGAGTTTATCCTTTCTTCTACTGTATTCAGAAATCGGTTGCAGAAGTGGAGTCTGAAATAAACTGATTTAAACCGGGAATAACTCTTGCATGAATGAAATACTAAATCCATCGCTCAAATATTCCGCCATCAGTACAATTGCCCAAAAGAATACATACGAAAGACATAAAAAAATCTACATTAAAGATTATATGAATACAAAAGGGATATTTTGCAAAACAATACCTCAAATGCTATGGTTGTCCACTGTAAATAGACTGACAACAATTTCGACATAAAAAATGCTACTCTGATGAAAGGAGGAAACAATTCACGCAGGCGTAAATGGCTACATTAATTTTGCACACTGGCTCTTACAATATTTCATCGTTCATGCCAGATGTTCAATTATCAGGATACCTACTAAAACAATTAACGTAAAGAACAAATAAAAGACTATATCTAAATTATATATATATATATATATATATATATATATATATATATATATATATATATGATAAATTCTATAAAATACTGAAATACTAAGTAATCAACATTTTCGGATAACAAAACAAATTTAGTAAGATGATGTCCTGAAATGCAAAACGCGTCAAAAGTAAACATTTTCCAATTTGCCATATTTTTCCCAAATATTGTTCTTGATATATAAAAATATATACCGTTATCTAATATATATATATATATGTGTGTGTGTGCGTGTGTGTGTGCGTGTGTGTGTGCGTGTATGCAGAGAAGTTTTCAATATTAATATAAATTCCAGTATTCAATGATCAATATGTTTTTAAGTTTATCTGATATATTTGCTGAAGAACTTCAGAGAAATGATTCAAATCGAATACAAATAATTCAAGATATATTCCCTTAGGTAATAACGTTCTACCGAAAATCTTAAAATTAATCTAATTCAAAAAAATAACATATTTTATAAAAGTTCTCATGTAAGTATATATGGTGTCTGATAAAAAATCAGTTGATTATTTTACACTTGATGAGTAGATTAATTTCTGAGAAAATTTTAATTGGGATACGAGCTGTTTAAAATTTTAATTTATTAAGTATATATATATATATATATATATATATATATATATATATATACACGCACACACTCACAAACAGAAAAGCAAACGCAAAAAAACACACACACACACACATATATATATATATATATATATATATATATATATATATATATATATATATATATATATATATATATATATATCTGGAGGCATGAGGTGAAATAATTTTAATTTGAAAACCAATATAAGTGTGTAAGTAATTAAAACGAAGCCTCTGGTTATTACTGTATATCCTTTCAAAAATATAACTAAGACCATACGCTCTTTTCTACGCATCGATTAAACTGAAATATATAAATTGTGAAAATTTGTTTTCCTTACAAATTCAATATAAATATATACATTTATTTACGAAAATGTGATGAAACATTTCATAAAATATTTTCTCGCCTCTATTTATTGTTAAAAAATCGTATAATATAATTGAGGACCTTCTAATCAATAAAAATAGTTATTTTAATCCATATATATATATATATATATATATATATATATATATATATATATATATATATATATCTTAACTTTATATATATATATATATAACTTAACTTTATATATATATATATATATCCTCTTTTTAACTTTATATATATATATATATATATATATATATATATATATATATATATATATATATATATATATATATATAGATAGATAGATAGATAGATAGATAGATAGATAGATATGGAAAATGTTATAGAGAAAAAGGTGTATATAATAAATGTTTGGTTGTAATGTGGTTTTCTTTTTTAATATTATCCTTTATTTTCCATAATTTTGCTACACGTATCTCTGGTCACGCCATCTTCATCAGGCAAAGAGTGGATATTTCCACATATTACTAAAAGAAATTAATTTTTCTTATGTTTTTCGATGTTAAATATTCTCGATAATAGACATTCTCTTTGTTGCGTGTTATGGACCTAAATGTGTTCTTGAACTGGCAGTGAAATTATTCTGCGTGTTTGGGGAAAAACTATTATGACTGGTTCGGTAAAGGGTGAGAAAGATTTCTATATTCTTATCTTTTAATGACCCCTGTGTGTTGTTAAATCTATTTCCATTGTATTGTGTTTTTGTCAGCATGAGTACGCATACGTATATTCCCACTCCACATACTGCCTTATTATAAGGAATTAGTATACACATATATACACATACACATATACATACACACAAACAAACATACACACATTTACTATGTTGTGTAGGGTTCGCGTGCTTGCCCGTGAGCATTTATGTTTTTGTTAATAAACGGGACTAAACAACTCAATTCAACTTAATTTTAACAAGTATTTCGATGGTTTCGGCTCTCGTTTTTGAAACATGAGAACTCTTATGTAGCGAAGGAATGATATCTTTAAACCAAAAATATTATAACATAAGCTCTACTTTTCTATGGAGCATTGTCTTCTTAAAAATAAAAAACAAAAATACTAAGAAACTCCGGATTATGCACCCAGAGTGTTCTTTTCTATTTTCTGCATACCTGCACACTTATATATATATATATATGTGTGTGTGTGTGTGTGTGTGTGTGTGTGCATTATGAAATGGACAAAGTCCGACAATTCTTTAACACTAGTTTCATTAGCAAGATTAATTTTACTGTTTAGAAAATTCATTCTTCCATGAATCTCTCACTTACATCCATATCTGCTCAAAATCAGCTATGCAAAAAAAGAACCGCGCCTAATATTTAAAGACGCCAAGTTGGAAAAGGTGTACAAAGTTAAAATTTGCAGAAAATGACAATTTCTGCTATAATTCAAGATTTCAAATCACTCACTAGTGACGTTTATACTCAGTTTTTTCAAGTATATTTTGCGTGACGTTGATGTTAAGATATTTCCAAATTTTCATTCAAGGAAGCACGCCAGGAAGTCGATAAGATTCATACGAAATTTCGAATCAGAAACAACAAAAAAAAAAAAATACAGACAAGATGCTTAATAGATACAATTCTACACTGAATAAATAAAAGGAAAATAACTTGAATGAAATTCTTGATCATGACAATTTTCTTCCTTTGGCGGTGTATTGTTCTGGTGAACGTAACTGCATCTTCCTCGATCTTGACTGGTTTCAAATTGTCTCCGCTGGACATGCTTTAATAGGTTTATTTTTATTCAACCGAGCTAGTTTTTGTGTAGGGATATGAATACTATCATGCGAGTATTAAATAAACAATAATTAATAACTGTGTAACTTTGGAGTTATACATAATTTCGAGTTTTTTATCAATTTACGGATGCCCTGAATGGCGTCAAAAATATTTATAAATCTCTAAATTATCAGCTCCATGCAACCATTTCACATATCAATAATTAAGTTATATTCAAGCGAATATAACTTATCAATAATTCAGTTATATTCAAGCCAATAAAACATGTGAAAATGAAGAGGATTTGTTTGTCGCATGTCTTCGCCTGGTGCTACAAAATAACAAGCAAAGCTCTTTACCATATAGCAGAATCACACCACTTGAATATATTTAAATGTTGTGGCATATGAAATGGATAGCAGACATAATTATGAAGCCAGAATGAGGTTCTAATGGAGAAGTTAACTTCTGACACTTCATTAAACAAAAATTTCGGTCAAAAAACTACATCAATACTAGAAACTGTGAAATATGTCATTTAATATGTCAAAGAAATTTGTCAAATGGAAAATGTTTCGGCGTATGTGTATTTGTGTGTATGTTTCAATAATGTATCATAGTACCTTTTCCGTAAGCTGTCGTTTCTCTTGAATATAGAAGAAAGAAAATGAGAGACTTTTTGAAAAAATCCGTCAATATTTATTGAATATTTTCTTTAAAAGTCACTTATTTTCTTCTTTAAAGATTCATTATTTAAGTATACACGCAAATACAAATACACCTTTATTTTTTCTTTGTTGGATCTGATGAAGACATTAAAGCCGAAACGCGTAATCAAATATATTTTCGATGAAACGTTTTCTATTTGTCAAATTTCTTAAAAATTGTGTCGGGTTTGTTTCTGTATCCTATTTTAAAATCATTTTGTTATAAATATAATACAGTTTCTTGGTAAACAGTCCTAAGAGAAAGTTTTTTCTAAGTTTTTAATTTTCTAAAACAGAACGGCTAAATTTTCGATCAATGAATGCCGAATATTTCCTTAAAAGAGGACGACTAATCGAATGCTTTAGTTAGATTTATTTTTTATTAACACATCATTTTTAATGTACATCTAATTCGTAGTCGTCAATATGTTTCTTTTGCTCCCACATTGCTCTCCTGTTCTGTCAATGAGTGTAGCCCGCGGTGAGTAGCAGTTGTACCTTATTCGTTGAGTGCGACAGAAACCGATAGACTATTTTTTTTTTTTGAGAAAGCAAAGGTGAATAACGGAGGGTTAAGATTGCAAAATATGACTAAATATTATAAATGTTGTTATACAATGAAGTATCCTGCTATATTAAACAAATCGTAAAATAATTATAGTTTTATGTAAGTGAATACGACAGTTACACAGGATAATCATTGAAATTCCGGTAAAGTAGCGATTATTTGGAGGTCAATTAATAGATGAATGGAAAAGGGAATCGTCGAGTCGTTTTTACATTTCACCCTTGTCTATTGCGTCCACTTTCACATTGATATCCATGTAAAAAGAGACTTCTAATATTACTGTTTCTTTATTATGAAAATTTCATTAAACGAAGATTACCGTCAGTTGCAAATTATCAAGTACTTCTGGGGAAACAGTAAAAGAGATTTCTCAAGTCATCTACCTGTTAATGAACTTTCAATTACATAGAAATGCGAATCTTAATAAAATACTGTTTTAAGTAGTGTGGAATATTAACATCATGTTATATCATTTTTTTCTGATGATGTTACATATGATATATATATATATATATATATATATATATATATATATATATATATATATTAGTTGTTGGTGTCGTTGAAAATTATCAACGGCTGATGTTTGTGTCATTTGATACTGTTCTTTTTTATATTTCAGCCCACGAGATTCAAATCGTGTCGCCTTTGCGATGACTTACAGGATTCATTCGCTCGAAGCCAATTGTTCATAATCGTTCGGGGAAATCGATTGTATACAACTGAATTATTCGATATTTCTGATCCTGTTTGATTCCATACATGACATGCATATAAAAACCTCATCACTCAACATGTTAGCAGGGTAGGTTACACTCTCGAATCTCTGGTGACAGCCAATCACAGAAAATGAGTGATCTGAACTGAAAGATATGGCGGCGGCGGGAGGTGGGGGGTGGAAGAAAACTGAAAACCTGTCCCGTCTATTTCTCAAAATTTATTGACAATTCTGAGATACGAAATTGAAGGATGTAGCGAGGAGAGATTATCATCTCGGTAGTGAAGGGATTTGACATAAAATTGACAGATCGTGATACACTAGTTTTCCCGAAGTTGAATTACCGTTCTCCTAGATTTACTGACGTCCCTGCAAGTGAGACGATTGTAGCGATATCTGCTGGTGAGACTTCTTACTTATGCGTTTTTTCCGATTATAACAGTCGGTTAAGATTTTCACTGACATAATGAAGCTGAATACAGATTTCGACTATCTCTCTTTGGTGTTGGTTAGTTACATGGGTCACGCGACGTCACTGCTTACAGTGACTAAAGCGGCATTCAATTTCAGTTTGTTTACAGCTGCAAACCGTAAGGTAGTTTTCTTTAGTCCACCCCCACAACCCAAGTCGTATCTAAATCTGCCTCCCCAGCAGCTTACAGGTAAATGGTGCCATATCTTTTTGAGAATATATTTGTTTTACATGTATAGATTGAAATTTCCGCTCACAATTTGGAAAAAAAAAACAGGACTCGCTATTTCCCATTCGTGGAATATGTCCGCGAATGGGATATTGTCGATGAATCCGGCCCGTTTGAAATTTGAAACATGACATCTCCAGACACAGGAGTATCTCCTTATATCTAAGAAACTTATGTTTCGTTTCTATTTTCGCTTTGCTATGTAGATGTATATGACATATTATTTTGCACGTGGAACAAGTGTATATATATATATATATATATATATATATATATATATATATATATGTGTGTGTGTGTGTGTATATATATATTTATATGTATGTCTTAGTAGTATAAAATTCTCTCTGAGAACAAAGCATGTTTGTTATTCCTTTTCCTTCCAGCCATTCCCCTCTGTTCAAAATACGATGTTGGTATATCATGCATATATTAATGCCCATAATGGGGGAATACAATTGGGAGAATAAAACTTTCTTCCATAGATCTCTACCATTACAAAGCAAATAATATACCAAATAGGAAGCCAAATACTAATAAAAAAAACGAAATATTTTTGATTATATCATTATTTTCTCTTCAAGATTTACGTTTTCCAATTTTAGTTATTGTTGCTGTTAAAAGTATTCAAGTGATGTGATATCTGTTACTTCGGAAAGTTCTTTGTTTCTTATTGTGTAGAGACCTTCTACTCAATCTGACGAAGTACAATCCTTGTCAACACCAGTGGGCTTCTTAACAGGATTCTATTTTGGATCTTCGATAGGAGAAACGGCTATATATAGCTTATATTTTAATCATTTTTCAATTAGTTTGTTCCCATGCGTAACATCTATAAATCGATCGGTAGCTTGGAATAGTGTACTAAAATAATCTTTTATAATATTAGGTTGACTCGCTTAGGAAGTGGAAAGAAAACAACAAAGTTTTATAGTGCAACACCAACATTTATTTTAAGAAATCAAGACCATCTTTCTCGATGATCTTCTGTCAGTGATCAGCCAGCGATCCGAATCTGTTCCGGATAACTGTCCGGTGGCTTTGAATAAAAGAAAAATCTGTAAATAACCTTCCATCTCTCCATCAAAATGAGAAAGTATGTCATCGCGAGTAATAGTCCATAGTCACTCGGAGCAGCATCAGTCCTGTATGGGAGATATTGAAGAACAACAACACCGTCCATCTTTTTTAACTTCTCCTTAGTCCGCATGGCAGCGTATGGTGCCCGTATTGTTTTGCTGCAAGAAAGCCCGACCACGATTGAGTAAAGAAAGATACACCTTCTTTAATTTGTCATAAGCGCGGTCGAGCTGCTGGCAATAGAGTTCAGCGTTGAGGGTGCGACTTGTTGAAACAAGCAGTACTCTTTGGAAATTCTAGCTGAGAGAGATCAAGGTTTTTTGTTTTCTTTCCTCTTCCTATTCAGGACTTTCTGGCCAACCTAACATTTGTTATTTTTGTATTCAATAAATATAAGTCTTATTTATATCCCTACAAAAACTATGTTTAAACATGTCTATTGAAGACAATTTAAACGCTTCAACATTGACCAAGTTACAGTTCTTTCTACATGCTTAAATGCGTATAGTGCTTTTGTATCTTGAAAAATATCCTATTAACTTCGAGCAAAAACTGTGTTGTGGAAATGATATTACTATTAAGTTCAGCATAATTTATATAATAAAAATGATGGTGGAATACACCTTAACAGCAACAGCCATAAATAAATGCATCCAAGAGCTATTTGTGTCTAACAATAATTTTCTTTTGAACAAGTTATTAACAAGATTTTATGTCTCTTATAAAAATCATTCTTTTATTTAATATTTGTGGAAAAGCACTATATGATTGAAATTCTGTTTTTTTATAAATATTAATAAGATGCGCGACATAAAGAAATTAACCCTGAAATATGTTTATATAAATCACTTATTTATGGCGATTTCCTTTATTTGAACAACTCGTCTATAGAATGATTGAACTCTCCTTCGATATGCAGTATTTTTACGTTCATCCAGGCGTTTGAGTAAAGTAGCATTTTTTCTTGTAAATTATTTCGGTAACATTCATCATTCAATGGTTCATCTTCGAGATGGAGCATTCCGTTCTGTTGTAACTCATTCAACTCCAGATCAAGACGTTTCCACTAAAGTACATAATTGCTCTTGTCAAAAGCTTAAGACATTAAGAGAAAAGAGATTTATTTAGTTTCCTCTGACAAATGGTGGCTGACACAAATATTGCATTCTATACTTATTATACTTTCTGATGTTTAAGATTTCAGTAGCGTTATATTACGTTAAATTATGAGCTGACTTTGGTCAGAATATGCTGCATCATTGTTGAGGGATCTTTTTGTCGCGCCTAAATATTTCGTTCAATTGGCAATATTTCTAATCGATTTTCACGGATGTTCAGAAAATATCCTAGTAACCAGACCCCATAGTTTATGCTTGTCTTGTTGACCTGGCTGTGAAAATCTAACCATTCGATTTTTCATGTAATTTTGAAAAATTTCCTCACCATTTTTTTTTGCTAAAATTCTGCTTTGCATATATTATTGTGTCTTTTAGTCCATGTGTGGATCGAGATATTACGGTCTTTGAAATCAGAAAAGATTTCTTATTCTAAGCGGCTTCATTACTGAACTAAATCTTTCTACACCGAAAACCATATTATGAAACAGTATTTTCAATATTCCGTATTCAGTTTAACTTATCTATAAGAAAAATAATAATGAATAATAATACTTTCATTATATAGAATAATTTTCCTCATACTGATATAACCGTTTTTGAACGGCAACATATTTAAATTTTATAAAAGTTTTAATTTCTGTGGAGTTTGTTCATTGCTGTTAACTAGAAATATCCATTTTATTTTATTATTATTCATTAGAAATTCTGATATTTTTGGTTAAGAATACGGCATTTTATAAAGTTAAATGCTAATGGCGTCCTTATATATGCGTAATAATTCGTTCTGAATATATTATGAAGGAGAAAATTAATTTTCAGAAAAATTACGCTGTATTGAAGGCACTGCACGATAAAAAATTTACAACAAAACTGTTTTGAATCCTATTTAGCAGACATACGGTCCTGGCAGAAGACAACTACTTGTAAGACAAAATAGTTGATAAAATAATGATCATGAGTCCTGTAATCCATAAGGGTTTAAAAGCACCTCATGAACTACAGCTGTTGCAGCTGTTGTGATTCTTGCGTATGATAGACTGACGCAGGCCAATGATGTCCAGATTGGTTGTCCTTCTTTTGGACTGGTTGGCACCCAAGGCTATGTGACCAAATCTATCTTGATATTGTACCTATATTTACCAAGGTTATACGTATGCATGTAAATGTAATGAACTCGACATGAATTCGAACGCGTCTCTCCGATTCGTCAAACAGAGCCATTACTAAAAAGTGGCTCTATTTCAACGGAAATTCCTACGATTGCTTATTGAATGGGAATCTAGAACACAAATGAGCGAACTTATTGTATTTATTCCATTACATGCTATTCTTAAGTCTCCTTAGAATTCTTTCTTTCTCATTTAACTATCGTTATATATATATATATATATATATATATATATAAACGGCGCGATAGATAAATTGTCGTCTAAATAACGCACAAATGACTGTGTGCACCACTGAAGGCAATTGATTTTCGTATCAGAACAATGATAGCGAATTTTTGGATCTGCCTTTTCGTTCATAATGACAATTTCTCATTCAACTATTTCCGAAATCTCAGCGCTGTCCTTACAGTGACATCCAAACACTTTGTATTCGTATTGGAGCTTCCGGCAGTATGCCATAATACAGCAAGGTGCTCCGAAATTTCTGACTCAGTGAATTATGTCATTGTAGACTTTTTCTAACCAACTATATTGTGTACTTGATAAAATAAAATAAAAAACACGAACAACGCTCATGCGCTAAATTAAATATATAAAATGGAAACAATTTACCCATCAATAATATATATATATATATATATATATATATATATATATATGTGTGTGTGTGTGTGTGTGTGTGTGTATATATATATATATATATATATATTTATAAATACATATATATATATATATATATATATATATATATATATATATATATATATATATATATATATATATATATATATATATACATATATATACACACATATATCAATTTCAGTTGAGCTCTCTGGGGACGAGGTGTGGGTTGGTAAACAGTGACTATTATATCTATATAGCGAGACTCTTCGCAGATGCGAATTGAGTCACTGTCGGTCACTGGACGTGTTTATAAAAATAAATACGCTAAGAAATTCCCTTTCATCCCTACCGTGCGCCACAGCTTAATGGTTAGAATCTCCCACCGACACCAATTCAGTCGGGTTTCGACCCTACCTCGAGGCAACCGGATGTCTAGCCACACTGATGAGCTGCGAAATAGTCTGTCTGTGGATGACGTTTATATATATATATATATATATATATATATTGCATTGTAATGGTATTTTAATGAATGCTCATACTTATGCAGATGCTCGGTTTTATATGAAACAGGATTTTTATTTATTTACAACTACCGTTTTAAATATTCGGGAAATAAATATAGGAAACACATGCGCACTCATATTACCGTCATTAGATCTGACACGCCTTGATCTGTCGGTCATAGAGAAAATCTTGTTGAAACAAAACCTGAATATTGCTTTCGAAAACATATATTTCAGAATTCTACGAATACACATATCAACTATATTTCGTATCTTAACGTAAAACAAAAAACATTTTTATGAAATTAATTTCACTTCCCCCACACACACACGCACACACACACACACACACACACACACACACACACACACACATATATATATATATATATATATATATATATATATATATATATTTCTGTTCGATAAAAGTGACTAACGTGATATTTTTTACTAAATGCTCTCTTCTTCGATGAAAAAAAAGTTGAGCTAAATTAAGCGACCTAAAATCCGAGGAAGCTTTGAAAGCTCTTTGAATTTAGCAGTAAGTACTGTCAATCATCCATTCAGTATAATGTTCTGGGGATGCTTTTATTTTCATGGAACTGTTTTCTTAAAACCTATTGAAAAGACCCTCAGGAGCGAGCTGTATAAGACAATTTTAGAGACTTGTCTGCACCCTTCTGCTGAAAATGTGAAAATCGACCCCACCAAGCTCATTTTTATGCTGGATAATGTTCCCTGTCACAATTCAAAATTGATGAAGGAATATTTGATGAGAAGCAGGTGAGTATTATGACCTGGCAGCCCCAATCTCCTGACATCAACCACACAGAAAACTTATGGAGAATGTTGCTCAACTGCTTTCTCGAGAGCCTGTACTTTATAAGGCAAAATTCAAAGAGCTTTCAAAGCTTCTTCTTCAGATTTTAGATCGCTTATCTTTTGAATTTAGCTCAAATTTCTTTTCATCAGAGAACAGAACATTTAGTAAAAAAAAATCAGGTGATTCACTTTCATCGAACAGCACTGTATGTATATATATATATATATATATATATATATATATATATATATATATATATATATTAATCATTTAAATGGGCGGTTAATTGGATCGGAAGTTGAAGAGAATGATAAAACTGAAAATGGAGAAGTTTGAGGAAAGCACAAAAAAGAAGCAGTGATCAAGTAAACATAAAATGGCGATTGACGATGCATTTAAATTTCTGAAGTTTGTAGCTATCAGTGAGGCAAGTAAGCAGAAGGTATTATCACAAGTAGGAAGTGCACGAAAAGAAAATCTTAGAGTATAAGTGGTTGTTGAATCTATCAACAGTGAAACGGTGGGACTGAGTTCCTCATTTGGTTACACGCTTAAATTCTTGTAGGCGGGGAACAAGGGGAAATTTTCCTCGGAGCAATATCATGAAATTATTTGTAAAACAGACAGTGGGAAGTCACGCTACGCATATGTATCCATGAATAACCGTAGACACATATTAAAGACGGCTAATAAAACACAGACTAACCTTAGCCTCTTATGTTGGCAGGTCTTGACCAATCTTGTTTGAAATATCTGGCCAACTAGAGTGATGATGACCATCCGAATTCAATGACAACACGTAACCAAATTAAACAGAATTACAGTTATCAGAAGCAAAACCATTCCAAACTGGATCTATCACTTTTAACACTAGAGAATTTGATTTCAGCTACGCTTGCTTCCTTATTTCTTGTCTCTTCTATAATTCAGGCGATATCTTCGCATCACGTTTAACTGCTAGCGGGCATAAAGAACTCTACAACAACCTCATTAAGTCTTATTAAACCTTATCCTAAATCAAAGCAAACCTTCCCTTGATGTGATAACTTAATTTCCAATAAAGCCATTCCACTGTTCTTGTAAGAAAACTATTGATAATTACAGGTGATCATTGTCTTTACGAGTAGAACATTTATTGAATCAATTTGCTCCTTGCGATTTCCAGTTATCACCATTTGATCGGCAACAGTGTACGAAGAATACTAACCAGTTAGGCAACGACTGAATCAATCCGCTTTCGCGAATAACTTTTAAACAGTAATGTATTTAAGCGAAAGAAATGTCGACATCTAACTTGAGTGTTTGATATTAGTTTTCACAATGTTCTCTCGTATATGAGAAGAAGCACTGAAGAGTTGCCGACTTGACCAAGAACAACATTTAACATAGTTGCTGTCTGTTCACTTGGTCGAAGCCCAATATATATATATATATATATATATATATATATATATATATATATATATATATATATATATATATATAATATTTCCTTGAATATAAGAGGTGTTTTTATTTAGTTTTTTTATATAATTACTCATGCGATCTAATATATATTTTTTTTCTTTTCAAATGATAAATTATATAAAAACTGTCCGAATGTTATTTTTATCCGAGCGCTTTCGGCTATACATTTAGCCATTTTCAAGGATTAAATGATTTAAATCTTAAATAAGAAATAGTTTGTTGCATATATGATAAATTGTATAAAAACTAAATAAAAACACCTTGTCTGTGGTATTCAATGAGATGTGAATAAAAGAAGGATTGCTCCATAAATACACACAACACACACACGCACGTTCACACACACACACACATACACGCATATATATATATATATATATATATATATATTATGAAATCTAGAAAGTCTGGTAATTATTTTAAGACAATTTTATGTTCATACATTCTATTTTATAGATACAAATATTTTCGTAAATGCTCTGTTTATAATAAACAGTATTAACAACATTTACCGACCTCAATGAGCGATAATATTTTCTATGAAAATTTCGCGGACATTCACGCCAGTAACTGTTGTTAATACTGTCTTCAGTCAACTAGAACGTGTGTGTTTGTGTTTGGCTCTGTATGTGTGTGTCTGTGTGTTTTGGGTGACGAGGGTGTGTATGCGTGTGTATAACGAATATGGCTGCAAATATTCCGTTAAAACGGTGCGGATGTGCATCAACATTTTTGTAGATGATAAAATAATATAAAATTTGAACTCACAAATAATGAATTAAATGAAATAGAAATTTATATATATATATATATATATATATATATATATATATATATATATATATATATATATACTAGCTTTGAAGAGTTTAATTCAAATGAAAATTAAAATCCTAAAATAAAATAAATGATAAAACGAGCCATAGCAAAAAGATGATATGTTGCAATCCCCAGAGCAATATTGACGATGAAACGAAATGTGAATATATTTCTATAAATTAATAAACATTTCGCTTTCGGGGCCCGTCTAAATAAATATTTAGCTTGGTAACATAGCAAAACTCGTTAGCTGCCACAATTATAAAATACTGAACTCGCACATGAATAATACAGCCCTTGTTAAATGTAACTGTAGTGGCAGAGTCTTTTATGAATACACAGAATTCTTTATTTTCTTTTGACCAGTGTTTGCTGACAAAAAAAACATTGAATTTTATACTTATTTTATTTTCTGGGGTCTCGATTTCCGTAGCTCATTATTACGTAAAATTATAAGCTGACTTTGTTCAGAATATATTTCATTGTTACAGAATCAGTCACAGGAAATAAACCGTTGATACTATTGGCAATATATCTAATCGATATTCTCAGGTCTTCCACAAATATTCTTATAACCTGATCATAGTTTATGCTTGTCTCATCTTCTCGGACTTTTTCTCTAGAACTCTACGTTTCATATGTTTTTTTCAAAATTCTCTCAGCAGTCTTTTTCTTTAACTTCTGTTTGGTAGCCAGCTTTTGTTCCATTTAATAAAAGAAATAATACCGTCTTTGAAATCAGAAAATAGCTCTTTCCCAATTTCTACCATTACTGTATTAATCCGAAAACACGATATTATGAAACACTACTTTCATTACTGCGTACATTTTTTCAACTCAACTCTTAGAAGAAAATAATGAATTTTTACTATATACAATATTTTTCTTCATACGGATATATTCATTTTTAAACGGAAACATATTCATATTTTGTAAGAGAGTTTCTTTTTTGTGGTGCTTTTTCATTGTCGTTAAGTAGAAATATCCATTTTTATTGTATTATTATTCATTAAAAAGTCTAATATTCTGATATTTTTGGTTGAGAAGACGTCCTTTTACAAAGTTAAATGCTAATGGCAGCCCTATTTATGCGCAATAATCTCTTCTGAATATCTTACAAAGGAGAAAAATAGTTTTCAGATAAATCACGTAGTATTGAAGGGACTACACTGGAGGGTATAAATATACAGTACACACCTTGAATTCTCTTTAGCAAAACATGGTCCTGGCAGAAGAAAACAACTTGAAAAAAAATAGTTGACAAAACCACTATCACGATTGTTGTGTCGTGTAAATTCTCACAAGTACGTAGTTTATTCAAGAGAAGATAACTTCAATCAGGAATGTAGAAACCTTCCCACTTATATACAATCTGATTTGCATATCACCATATCTCAAGGAACCTTAGACGCTTTATGCCCTTGGTAGATCTGTTACTTCCCCGAACCACTCCAGAAGATATACCGCTTCTCTTATAGTGATGGCCTAGATTATTCTTTATGGGGTATCTCGGACTTCTCTTCATGTGAACCTTCCTCATGTTCCTCATTATCACTAGACATATTCATTCTCACGACCCCTTCACTCTCCAATTCTTCGATATCAGTTTGGCAGTGGAGATATTTTGCGAGAAAAAAAGAAATGGCTGCCTTTATACACGTTGGATTGAATATTTTGAGATTTCTGATTGGTTAACCCTTCTATTCGTGGACTATAAAATGAGACAGCTCATTTTGGCTAGCTCACTAGTATAAAAGGTACCCAAAAATTCCAACATGCATATGTTGCTCTCAAGACAAATTTTATCGCCCGAACCATCCTCTCTGCAATTCCATTTGACCGAGAAAGATATGGAGGTGTAACCTATGGCTTAAATTTAATTCATGTTAACTACGTACACAAGCTTTCTTCAGGAAAATCTGGTGCATTATACGACACCATTGTCTTAGATTCTCTGTTCCTCGAAAATGCTACTCTTAACACCTGTTTTACAGTACTTGCTTTTTCTGTCCGAAACGTTACCCAATTCAGGCCAACTTCAATATCAGTCTTTAATGTATGCATGATCCATATGCACTCTTATCCATGCCGGCTCTTTTGCCTATGAATGAATCTCGGTTTGCCTAAAACTCTGTATCTAACATAATTTTCTGATATAATCCCCTTCAGGCCTGTAGCTTCGACCTTAGTTGTGTATTCAATACACCATCATGTATGTCGTTGTTTACTGCTTTAATAGCATCTTTTCATCATTATTTCCGTGCCATAATAAGATCTCCACTATATTTGACTCTTCTTTCAATTGTTAATCTCTGACTTGCTTCCTTAAAAGGCCTGTCCGCCATAGAGAAATTGCTCCATACATTATTCCGTAGTCTATTCAATACGCGTTTTAATATAGGGTCGTGTTAGATTTCAAATTGTAACCGCCTGAAGAATAACAGACCTGTCTCTATGCACTGCAAAATGATGTCTTCACGACCGTCCTTTGATTCAACATAATGGATATTATAATTCAATCTTGACAAGGTATTACGTGTGGAATAGCATTTCCTTCCCTATGCATAATGTGGAAATCGAATGCCATAATCTTAATCGCCCACCTCAAAATTATGGACGACGTGAATTTAGGCAAATCTTTCCTCGCTTGAAAATGAATTTGTAAGGGATTGTGATCCGACTTCTTTAACCAGTATCAAATTGCGTGCCATTACATTACTCCAGATTATTGCCAGTGCTTTATCAATGTTAGAATAATTCGGATCCGCTACTGTCAAATTTACGGACAAATACACAAGAGGATGCCCATCTTGTTGTTAAACTGCTGCTATGGTATGATCGCTAGCATCAGTAGTTAGTATGAGTTCTTTTGTCGGGTCAAATCTCTTAATTATTTGTTTGGTTCCACGTGCTTCCATTAGTTTTCGAAGTCCACCACCTGTTTTTCAGTTGACAGAAATAAATTATTTATCTTTCTCTGGTTTGCAAGAGGCTCAATCATGTCACTATATCGAGGTATATATTTATTATAAAAGTTAGTCAAACCCAAGAAAGATTCTCACACTTTCTTACTTTTTGTGGTACTCATTTCTAATATTTTGATATGTCGTCTGGCGAAATCCCATATTTAGATATTTGAAATCCTAAGTATGAAATTTTGTCACAATTAAACTTAAACTTATCACGATTAATTTATATGCCTGCGTTATTCAATCTACTCAGAACTTATGTTATCCTGATAGATAATGATGTTTTTAATCCTTACAAAACT
Organism: Acanthosepion pharaonis; assembly: GCA_903632075.3. Lineage (NCBI taxonomy): Eukaryota > Metazoa > Mollusca > Cephalopoda > Sepiida > Sepiidae > Acanthosepion > Acanthosepion pharaonis. The sequence goes on from CAHIKZ030004661.1 coordinate 619,083, forward strand.
TTCTGAATAGACTTTGGAAAGTGTGGCTGGATGTCTTAATTCCAAATGGCAGACGAATCCAACTTAGAAGATATATATGAGTGTTTATCATGGTGATTTCTTGAAAAGGATCATCAGTTTTAATCTGATTATACGCAGATTACAATCTTGGCAAAAAATATGAGAGCAAATCCGTGACAACTAGTTTCAATATTTGGCAACGGAATGAAGTCCAAACATATCTGATGATTTACAACAACTTTGTAGTCAAAACGAATCCTTACTTCTCCACTGGTTTTGCGTATGGCCACCAATAGAGATGAATCATTGTTACTTTCCTCTTTGACCTACTCCAATATTCCTTGTTCAAATATTTTATTAGGTTACGTCATAACCATGGTGAAACGGAACTGTCCGAGACTGAAAATATACTGGTTGCTTATTCTCTTTGAGCCAAACACTCGCCTCCTAATCCTTTAAAAGTTCAATCTCAGGTTCTCCTTATTTCATGCAATTAATATTCTATTCTTCATATGTCCTCATCCAAGAGACAATGGTCTTGTATGAACTCCACAAGCATGACTGATAATACCGCGAATCGAGACTTTCTCTCGAAAATCCCACAAAGCAAAGAAATGTTTTAATTACTGACCAGTCAAATATTTGAAACGTTGTGACAAATATGGCGACAAAGATGAGGACAATAGTCCGACTAATGTAAATACTGTACATAATACCTCATCTCAGAAATATAGACAAACTTTTGAACATTGGCAAATTTTTATGTCCTGGGGTGTTTTGTTTATCCCATGTGAATATGCGGTATTTTATACATATTCAGAGGTGATGGATGAGTTCTTGTGGTGATTGAGTGCATTGTAATGAATGAATAGGTTGTGATTGCGATTAACTAGTACTAGAATACACAGTGTAGACCAGCCTTTCCGCATTTCCCCTTCAGCCTTGTGCCACATTTTTTTATATAAATATGCTACCAATGTCTACTTGCATTACTATACTTATTCAACTCATTTTCACCCATTCTCTGCTCGCATTTTTATTTCATAAATATCTGTGTTTCTCATTGAAAGATGTATCTTCTCCACTTCTAATGTTGTTTTATATTGGCATACTTACTGAAAATGTTTTTTTCTTCTTGCACTTAAAACGCATCTTTCCAAAAGCCGAGCATTTATACTAGTTCATTTCATGTTTTCGTAGAAAAAAAATGACATTAACGCAAACTCACTGTAGTACTGTAAGTCTCATGTTAGTCTAAGGGATATTGAATTGCTGATTTAAATCTAGCTGCTGTAAAGACATCATACAGTTCTTAAATTAGTCTTAACTGTGTTAATTCCGCTTCTATAGACATCAGTTTTCTCTAATCGTTTCATCCGAGTTGTGCCTCATTTCAAGAGACTTCGTCCTGTGTGGCACCATTTACCAGGGCAAAAAGAAAAGAAAGGAAAAAGAGAAAGGAATGAAAGGAAAAGAGAGGCGAGACCCAAGCGTGGATGATAAAAAAAAACACCCACGACCAGAGACAATTGACAATGTTATTTTGATAAGTAGCAAATGACGAAAAGTTTCATTACCATGGCAGAAAAATTCTAAGTGGATAAGGGAATCGACTAGAGTTCGGCTGTGATAACAAAACTATGTTATCAGAAATTGGCACCACGCATGACTAGAACAATGGAGCTGTTTTTTCGCGAGGATGATGTTTTGCTGACCACCCATTCTGATGATTAGCGAAAATCTGACTGACGAAGTCCAGATGAGAACAGGGGTTATGACACCACTGGTCGCATTGTTCTGTTGGCGGCCAGAGAAAATGAGAGCTACGATTAAGGAAAGAAAAGGAAAAGAAAAAGATAATTTTTTTTTTGAGCAAGATATATTTTTTTTTCTTGAAACAAAGCCTGCTGGACCGCACACGCCCGGCTGGACATCATTGGCCGAGTGGTGAGCGCGTGACGCAAGGAGGGAAGCTGCCGCCGCCCATTTAGAGGATGAGTATGAGGGGTTGCTACGAAGAAGTGGGGAGGACAGTTGACGCCCCTCTGAAGTATGGTGAGAAGGTGGGAGTAAGAGAAGTCTCCCAAAAATGGAAAGAAGTGGAAAATTCCTAACCAAAAACAAAAGAAGTGGATATGTATTTAGAATTATCGAGGAACCTCCGACGCCGACAAACCCACCCCGGTTTTGATCGGCGTCCATATAAGCAAAGTCGCAGCGAGCAAAAATCAGTTCAGTTGAGTTCAAAGAGTTCAGTTGAGTTCAGTAGAGTTGAGTTGAGTTGAGGAGAGTGCTCAGTTGAAGCAGGCCTCGCAGCTGACTAAGATTCGCGCAGCTTCCGAACTCATCTTCAATCCATGAACAATTATTTTGAAGAGCGACTTAGATCCAGACCACCAATATAAGTTTTATTCGATTTTCGCCTGAAGACACACCAAGAACCAATTTCTTGAAGAACAGACAACTTAAAGTGTTAAAACTCGCCTAACAAAAGAACACCGTGTCACAATCCATATAGCGGGTCGGGAGATAGACGCAGTCCTATGCATCCAGCATCTAGACATAAAGTTTTGTTATCCTTTTTTTTGATACCTTGAACTTTTGAGTTATCATTTTATTTTCTTTTATGCATATTTATGCGGTGTCACCCTCGTTCAACTCGATTTGCATTACGGCTCCAACTACTGACTGATTTCGTCTGCCTAAGATCAATTCACAACGTGGGTAGGCAGACTGGAGATTAACGCAGTTACTTTGGTAACCAGACGTTGGAAGTGAGTTGGGAACGACGAAGCTGATATCGAATCTAACCAGATTCCCATCCGAATCACCAAAAGGTTAGAACGTCACATTTGGGTGCCGCGACCGATACCAAGCCAGTTGGTCGTCACAGGACAGGACAACACGACTGACGCAAACAGGCGGACGTCACGTTTGGAGCGGCGACACCCGAACGAAACAGCGAGGATCGAACGAAGGCTGTGTTTAGGGACGTCACACTGTCAGCTATGGCCACTTTCTCTTTTGGGAGTGCATTTGCTTTTACAATGTTGCCAATTTCTTCAAATTTCATGTCTTCTAGCATCTTCGGATATAACATTAGGTAGATCTTTTTGACAGCCTCCCACCTTGTTGATGATAGAATTAAGCCCGTTCCTTAAGTTGATCATCATCTACATTTGCTGTCACACAATTGCTTGACTCTTGACAACGCCGCAACGCAAGATATCTCATTGTAGTCTCAACAAGCCTGCGATCCTCTTACAAGGTTTGATATCCATGTTGTTATTACGTGTAAAGTTCTCATATGTACGCAGTGTAGTCAATGGAAGATAACTCCACTCACAAATGTAGAGACCTTCACATTTATATGCAATATCATTTTCCTATAAGGAGAGAAATAATACCGTGACGATCGAAAATGCAAGAAAAATAATTGTTTTCATGGAGATCCAACTTTGTGGCCAACCCACTGAGTTGTCGTTGAACATAGTCATTTGTACCTTTTTTTTCCATCATATTTTTTTATGACTTTCACATCTATCACATTCAATCAACTGTTCTCATATGATCAATGATGTTAAGCAATGTCGAGTTTGGCCAGTAGCTAGATTGGTGACAGCTTGGGAATGGCACGTGCTGAAATCTTGGATGTGCGGCTGGTGTAATGAATAACGGCTGGACATTAGAAATTGGAGAGCCGAATTCGAATTCAAGTCGGGATCGTTATTTTCATTTTCAGAATAGCAGGGATTCATCTTTTCTCCCCTAGTGCTGGCTTAATTAGTCGGATTAGTTTCAGTAAATCATTATCTCCCAAAAAACTTATAACAAGCTAAAAATAGTTCTGCCTTTAAATAACGTGCAAAAAAGCTTGATAAGTCGTAAAAAAACAAAACATCCATCACGTCATAAGGGTTGGTTAGTTAGTATGATATATTTTGTCATCGAATTTGTGCCCTATAATAAATGAAAATTACTTCTGACAGAACATAATATGTTTACAAGAAAAGAGATATGGAATATCAGAAATGTAACAACATAACATAAGAATAAACGAGCGAAAATGTGGAATAAAAGAGGAAAAAGTCTATAAATTAATAGAGAAATCATGGTATGTTTACACGCGCCACTGATAAACGCTCGCAAGTTTTACAGTCTGATATTCTTACGTTCCGGCAATTACACTTGAACAGCCAGACAATCTAATAGTTGGCTTATATTATTCTGAACGTAGGAGATTAAATATTGAAATGAATGTTAGAACATATAAAGTTTTCTCTTCTAATCTACGAAGAAGATATAAAACTTTCGGATATATTTGTTTAGTCTCCGACAAAAGCTAATGTATATAATTTAAACGCGTTTATACGCAAAAGAAAATATGTAATCTACTTACTTCGACGTCTCGAAAAACAATTCGTATTGTTAGTGACTCGTCACATTTTAGAGCGATCTTCTATTTGTGAAGGAAACTAGTTCATCTTGTCTTTCTGGAATATCATTTTATATGCGATTCCTTATTTTTTAGAAAAATATGGGAAGGTTTTTGCTATAGTAAATACAAATTTTGTATAAATGAGAAAAATATTTGTTTGAGCTGTAAGTAATTCCTGATTTGGAGAGGAAATTTAAAAGACGAAATATGATCGTAAATATTAATCATTGGGGTAGTTAAATTAAATTTGGAATGCACTAACATAACTTAGTTTTGTATGATTGTGGCAGCGTACACAGTAGATTAAAAGTACATGTCTTAACTCCTCTAAGAGAGTGAAATTTCATTTATGTCTCAGAATTTAAAATTAGTTCATATCGTTATAGGAATATGTAGTGTTGATGAACATGGAATTTAACTGAACGCCAATTAAAATATGTAGAGTTTATGGTCAAGAAAGTTAACAAATCGGCAAGTAAGCATAAGTGGAAATTATTTGTGTCCTATTGCCTACGAAATGTTAACTGGTCGGCAAGTAAGAATATATAGAAAATAAAGTAGTGTTTATGGTCAAGGAAACTAATTTATTGACAAGTAAGATTATGCAACATACGCATGGTGATTATAGGCATGGAAATTAACTGTTCTGTAATTATGAATATGTAGAATATATTTATTGCTTAAGGCTAAGTAATGTTAACGTATAGGTAAGCATATATTGAAAATATGTAGTGTTATGGCCCAGGAATTTTAACGGATCATCATGTTAGAATATGTAGAAAATATGGATGTTAGCGAATCACCAAGTAGGAATATGTCGAACATATATAGTGGCTATGTCCAAGGAAAGGTAAATTATCGGCAAGTAAGTGTATGTAGAATTTTTTTAGTGTTTATGGCCAAGGATTGTTAACTGTTCGAAAAGAAAGAATATGTAGAATATATGTTGTCTTTATGGCCATAAAATTTAACTTATCGGCAAGTAAGTGTATGTAGAAAATATCTGGTGTTTATGGCCAAAGATGATAACTGATTGGCAATAAAAAATATGTCGGAAATATATAGCGCTTATGGCGAAGGAAATTTAACGGTTCGGCAAGTAAGGATATTTTGAAAAAAATTGTCTTATGTCCTTGGAAACTTAATGGATCGGCAAATAAATATATATAAAAAATACTTTTTATATATATATTTATATTTTTTAACGTTTATGGCTATGGAAAATTCATGTAACGTCAAGTAAGAATATATTGAACATATCTAGTGTTATAACCCAGGAATTTTAATGTAATTACATGTAAGAATTTGTAGGAAATATATAGTGCTTTTGGCGATGGAAGATGACAGCTCTGCACGCAAAACTATGTAGAAAATATATATAGTTTATGGGCAAAGAATGTATCTGATCGACATATGAAATTATGGAGAATATAAGTGTTTACGGCTAAGGAAATTAACTGATCGTTAAGTAAGTATATGTACATAATATTTAGTTTGTATAGGCAAGGTTATGTTACTGATCGGTAAGTAATTCGTTTGTAGTCGTTGGTAAACAAAGGCGTTAATTGTACTTAGGTTGAAACTCTATAGACATTAGTTGAATGAAATCGATGCAAAATACCCGGGACTTGAGGAACAAAAAATATTTTATAACTCACATTAATATTAGAATACATCTCATAATACTTTATGAATTTGACAGTAGTTTTTCCGTGACAAAGTTTTCTCAAGCACTTAACAAGTCAATTTTATATTTATTTATGTTGAGTTTATTTCTGCAGTTGTCTATCTACACATACCTGTTTTATCTATTATGGCTTTCCTTTCCCTGACGAAAAGAAAACTGCAACGTTTTTTGTTTTGTTTTTTTCTTATTTTCTTTTTCTTTTTTATCTTTACACACGTGCCGTCGTTTCACTCTGACCTTTCTACAAACATTTTCACGGTAATTGCTCCGACGAGCTACTTTCGTTAGTTCCCAAACTGCCCGAATTTAAACGTGGTACTAGTTTGGTATTTCAGTGCCATCTTCTCACTGTCGAAACGGTTAAATGTTTCTGTCTCTTCTACACCAAATAGGTTCATATCTCTCACTCCCCTTCTGTGGATCTCCCTTCCTCTTATTTGCTTCCCTGAGAACTATAATCCATAACTATACAAATGCAATGTCAATCGACATGTTCAGATGCCTTGATCTAGATCCTCGTCCATCTCTTCATCCTTTTCTCTATCACACCTCTTTAATGTTGCTCCCACTCTCTGTAACCTCATGCGTACTAACGGCACTCCCGCCTTCCTTGAATTGGAAAGCTTAAAAAAATATTATGCTCCTTAGAATTTGTTGAGGATATATTCAAATGAATCATTGTACTAAAGTTACAACTAGGATAAAACATGGGTGATCCAGCAATGTTATATTCTGAAGTAAAATCAGCAGTAGTCAAGGTGAACAGTAACTAAGGAACGAGATTATGAATGAGATTATGAGAGAAATTTTATCAAACTTAAATGATTTCAGCATTGAAAAATTATTAATGAAAAATACATCAATAGCGGCATATCTGACGGCCTTAGTAGGGCCTTCTTCATAATGCTGCCTAAATGCCAGGGAGAAAAGTATGCGAAATCCATTTTACAATTAACTTAATGAACTATATAACCAAGGCTATGATCCAAATTCTGATGAATATTAGGTGTTACAAAATTAGACCTTTAAGAAGCCAAGAATGTAGGTTTTCCGACAAGACACTAGAACAATAAATGTAATATTTATTGTAAAATCTATATCATAATATACAGTAAAAACAGACGACGTAAACCTTTTTCATAGACTATGCAAAAGCGTTTGATAAAGCCTGACGAAAGGAGATATTTGATCTGTAATGAAAAATTTAATTCTGTGAAAACTGTTAGAATAAACCGTGAAAGTGAAGTGAGTAATTCCAAAAATTAGAAAGGGGTGTAAAACTAAGATTTATCCAACATTTACAGAGAAGTCGTAGTAAGGGAGCTATAAATACTACTAAGATTTATTATCCTTGGACACAAGCATAAAGGAATTCATTCCAATGGCAATGATGGTAGACCCAGAAAAGAAACTGACGAATCTCATAGGCAAGGTAGTAAAAACGTGACAAGAAAGGAGAAAACATTAAACGTAAGAAGACATAAATGATGCCTGTAAGCAAATGAAATTCTCTTAGTTACGAGATTCGAAGTGTATATGTCAAAATCAAAAAAAAATGTTTAAGTATCCCGGGATTATTTTAACAGATGTCGAAAAATGTGACATCGAAAAATAAAAGCGCATTAAAATATAACAAATGCCTGATAAAATCTAATAGTGAATTCCTAAATTGGAAAATCTTATTAGGAACAAAGTAAAAAGTACACAACTGCTGTATATAATAACGGAAAATGCATGATAGTCAATGTAAAAAAAAGACTTTACAACAAAGAAATATGGATCAACAGAAAGATCCGCCATTACACAATGGAGAACTTATCATGAATTTAAGCGATGGGCAACATGGTCTCACAGTTTTAATGTTGAACAAGATACGACCACCATTTCTATCCTAACAGTTTCTTTTCTCGCGCTTCCCACTAACTACCGATTTCTTGCTTCCCTTTCCCCTACAACCGTCAAAAATTTAAATTCAACATTAATCGCCATTTCGCTATCACTGAAACCTTTTTCCTTTATTGTCTACTCCTCACTTCTCGCTAAAGAATTATCAGTCACTTTCCTTCTTACAGTGTCCTCTATTATAGTGGCATTAGATCCTTGCTTGGAATGAAATGATTCAAAAACCTGTAAGCAAAAAGGAAGTTTTAATTCAAACAAAAATGTTTATTATACAATGAACGAAAAAGAGGCAATTTAAACCTCTATGACATATAATGAAGAAATAAGACTTTGTACATTTAACTAACAGAACATATTGAAAGCAAGTGGAAAACAACGACTGACTTTTCCAAAGTGTTTATGTAAATAGACGGCAAATAATGAGTAGAAGGGGTAATACAATTGAAACATTGCTTAGAGGTATAAAAATTAGATAGTTGTGGAAAGTCTTGATCACCAACGGCTTCAAGGTACACGACACATAGAAGAATAGTCTATTGATTTAAAATGTGCTTTCCTCGATTATGTAAATATAGCTGAAACTTGGCTAGTTGATGATGTCTGAGCTTGTCTGAAGTAATAAGAAATTATATTCATTAAATAAGCAGACGTTGGAAATAATACAGTTTTATGAAGAAACTTCTTTCAGTTTCTTTATGAGGTCGTAAAACTAAACATAAAATTAGTTTTCTAATTCCCGCGGTTTGTCATGTATTCTCAAAGTCGTCTGGTTCATGTCTTTTTTTTAATTACATTTGTTTACAATTTGAAACTCGGAGTCAGTATACTCGCCAACCCATACTTGTTTATATCATTTTCTAAGCGGGAAGCGGAGATTGTGAGAAACTTCCTCCCGATCAAATCCGGAAAATATGACCATATGATTAATTATTATATTCATTTTTTTGGCAGATATCAAGCGTTTTACATCATACTTTCGTTAATAATTAGCGATAATTCATTCATGGTTTTGTTATTGGAACAAAAAGGTAGGATATTTTAGGTGTCACCATTTTACTAGTTTCCAGGATAAACTTCATGTTTAGAAATAAAAGTAGTAGGTAGTAATAGAAACATCAGCAACAAATGATAGTATCCCTGAATATTAACAGGATATCCTATTTGAATGTTCTGAGGATTCATAATTATTAAGTTAATGATAGAATTAGCGCCTTGCGAGATTCACAGCTATAAAATACCCATTGGAAATCTCCCTGAAGTATCGTCAAATACTGGAGATGAAAATATTAACCAGATGCTGAAATAACAATCGTAACTATAAAATGAAGTCTTCATTTAAAGTGAGAGGGTAGAAATGAAAAAAAAAACAAAAAAAACAACAACAATTGACTAGATGTCCCATTTTACTGACGTGGACTTTGAACACATAATATTGATATCCATTAATAATCCCCCCACTTCTTTCTTCCTTTTTTCTTTCTTTCTTTCTTTTCTTTTGATGTATGCTAACGTTTTTGGCTCTCTAAGAAAAAGCAACACCTCTGGCATCAAATCTTCCATCTTTCCGGGCAATCAATAACCCACTGTCAGGAAATAATGCACGTGCTAAGTTACTACCTAACGAAGGAATATTCAGATGATGATTTCACGAGTACAACCCACACATAACGAAGAGCTTAATCTATGGAAAATATGTTTGTATGTGTTTTTTTTTCTTTAATTGGTCAGTTGAAAATGTCATGATGCCATTCCTGATATTAGGTAATTGGGTGTGACCCGGAATGAAATGTGTACACACAATAAATCAAAAAAAATAAAATAATAATAATAATAATAATAATAATAATAATAATAATGTGTACCTATATAACAAGGATGGCTAAACTCATTATGTTTAAAATCCCCAAAATTTAAAGTGATCAAAAGGGCGATCTCCTTACGATGTGAACTAACTTAATTGATAAATGTAAACCAAGTATATATAATGAAATCAAGGATATCAGATCACAAATAGAGTTGAAATCAATTTAGTTATATGTACTGTGATAAGATATGCATAATACATTGAACACTAATGTAAAGTTTACAATATGAAGAATACAACGGATTATGTTTGGATGTTATTTATAGGAATGATTACACATTACAAATACTGATATAAATGAAATAATTATAATAATAAATATAAAAAAAATATTTCATTGGAAAATCTGAATGATTTCCTTCCTGACACAAAAAATGGACATTTTCAAATATCAATACGATCAAAAGAACAATGTTTATTGCAGATGATCATTATTAATCTTACTTATGTTATAAGTGTTATTTAAGTATACACTGCCGTCATCAAGGGGTTGCGAGTTCAAACCATGCATGATGTAATGAAATAATATATACTCAGTGTCAGCTCGAACTAGAATCAACTGCATCATATGAAGCATATAACAAATATAATATATATATATATATATATATATATATATATATATATATATATATATATATATATATATATATATATATATATATATATATATATAGTATCAACAAAGAATAATCTTCACCTGAGAATTGAAGAGCGTCTTTTGTCGAAATATAATAATATTTATAACAATTATATTATATTTCTTATTTTATGTGCCGTGTCCCTTCAAGACATAAGCGATAATGGTCATCTACATCTTCCTGTTCGTTCGTTTAAGATTTTTAGAGGTTTCTTCTTTTTGCTATTTCTCCCAATCCTGTTCTCTAATGTATTTAGTCAAGTTCATCAAGTATATAAAGCGCTGCGTTCTGCTCTTTTACTTGACTGCCCAGTGAGTATCAGATTTTCCATACCCTTTCCTCATTACGACCCCCAGAAATTTCAACTCCCTCTTCCTGATTTTAATTATAATTATTTACCCGCTGTCCTTTTGCAGCAAGATGTGGCAGAAGGCCGAGTTTAAAGTGGGGTATCCGAGCCCGTAGGCTCGGGCAAAAATTAAATGTAGACTACGTAAAAATAGAGTCACTTTCCGGAGACGAGACTCTGTCCTTCGGCAGACCTCGTCTGGGTGATACTCTCTGACATCAGACAGGTAAGCCTGATTTTAATTATAAATTTCCTATTTGTTTCTATTATCTTCAAATACTTTTGCTCACATATTTGGCCCATGATATCCTCAGCATCTTTCTTTATAACCACATTTCTGCTGATTCAGATCTCTTCTTTATCATTGGATAGATTGCCAGTATTTGCTGCCATACAGAAGGACAGATATCACGTAACATTTCAGTACACTTTTCTCTCTCTGAATTAGCTTTTGGAACCATTAGGGTAACATTTCAGTACACTTTTTTGTCTTCTGTTTAGCTTTTGGAATAAATCTTTGGTCATCCAGATAGAACTTCTAATCACTGTGTCGCACTTTTCGTCTTCTGCTAGAACATTCCCAGATATTTCACCTGATTGATTCTAGTATTTACATGATGATATAATAATAAGATCTATAATGGTTATCAGGATGAGAACAACACACTAAAAATGGGTTTACAAAATATATTGCTAAATATAACAGAGATAACTGAAAATGATCAAGAAAAATGGTTTAGCAAATATAAAAGCTACACAGTAAAGGAAAAAGAAGCAAGTTATAGCCGCAAGCAATCACTAAGTAGATTTAAGTTAATGAATAGCAAGATAAGAACAAAGACACATAATCATCAGGCAAATTAAACACAGGCATTTGTGGAGAGCTAAGAATCCCATCTGCCGAAAAGACATGGCCAAAACACACGAAAATTAGAGAGTGATATTTAAGAGGATTTTTATCTTCTTATGTTGTATACTGATTTTATCGTGTATTATTTTATATAAACTATCTATGAATGGAATTCTAGCAAGTAATATTGTTTAAAAAATATGGATCTCGTGTGTAAGGCATTCATGCGATCTTTCCAATTTATCATTTGTAGTTGTATCCCTCTCTGACTCACGTTATAATCTATAACATCCATTCCTGTATAGGACAATAAAATATCATATACACCCTTGTTACGCGAGGCGAATGTATGACCCTATTTTCATATATCAAATAACCACTTTTCTTTCTTTCCCTGTTTATATATTGAGCCCTGTTTGCTCCCACATTAATATTATTGTTAACTTGTTTTTCTAAAAACATAATATAAATACAAGAAAGAAATTAACCGGTCTCTTCATCTCTTCGTATTTGTATGCAATCGCAATGTTATTTCTTAAAATATTCGCTTACTTTGTATTATGTAGATTTATACTCTACTTACCAAAATACCTTCAATTAATTTGCTTATATCGCTTAAGCATTCCTCATGGGAACACATTGCCCTTATGTTTACATGAATAATTATATGCTTTTTGTTTCACACCCAATAGAGCAGAGTATACTCGTTGTTACGAGTCGTTGTTCTCTAACTTCTTGGTCACTCCGTCACTCTGTTAATATAAAGATGCCATTTTGAGATTGATTACGCCTGACTCGCGAACATCTCTATTAACCTATCGACAGCAGATTTGCTTTGCAGTGAATTGTATATAATCATTTGTTGTCCTTGTTAATCAATATAGTAACCTCTACATATTTATTCTTATGCTTTCTAGAGGACCGTGATATCTCATTTGATTAGTTGGACAAGCATTGTCCGTTTCAGATAATTCAATTTAACTTAATATGTGAAAATGTATAACGACTACCAGAAAGACATACGATTTAGAACCAATCTTTATATTTCTTTGAAGAAAGAGAATTGAATATTAAGTATTCATTTTAGCGAAATCATGTTCCCATCACGTTGATTTCGATATATATATATATATATATATATATATATATATATATATATATATATATATATGTGTGTGTGTGTGTGTGTGTTTGCGTCTCTGTGTGTTTGTTTCCTGCGTTTGATATGCAAGAATTATCCATGTAAAAATTTGTGCAAAATTATATGTTCTTCAGGCGTGCGAGCGGATCTGTTTCTCGATCCGCAACACGATGGTAAACAGCATCAAAGTTCTGCCGACACTGTTTCTTTGGGAAACTTAATTTGATACAACCGGGCAGCCTCGTGACCATGAACATTCTCGCGGTCTTCTGGAAGTATTCATACCTGCCTGCTCAAAAGATTAATAACTTGACATTGGTGTGTGTGTGTGTTCCGTTGCGCGTGTGAGCGTGTGTATATATGTATAGGAGTTTTGATAAATGTATCAGGACTATTGTAGGGTGACCGAGCTTAAGTACGCCGGGTGAATCCGTTTGGTACATATAGATCATGAATTCTATTTCGTACTAAACCTAACTTATAATCTTTTCTCATGTTCCCCGTGTTCATTTCAGAGCTTCTATCTGTGACCATCACATGTGCATTGTGCAGCAGTTTTTTTTCCTTAAATACAACTTGTCTCAAACAAACATGTTCCCCAATTCTCAGCATCTGCGACGATTTTCACTTCAAAAATGAAATCCTAATTGAAGGAACAAAACTTGAATACGTTGAGAGAATTCAAGAGTAGGCGATGAGGCAGCTGCTAGTTATTGCAAAAAGGTGTTACCCTAATGGTTCCATGAGTGAAAATGACGCTGAGAAAATGTATATCTAAAGAGGGGACAACTTCGAAGAGATTAAATGCGCAACTGATATGTGTTGTTGTTGCTGTTTGATAGCACCTGTCATGGTATTATTAATCAACTCCGTGTGTGTGTGTGTATATATATATATATATATATATATATATATATATATATATATATATATATATATATATATATACTTGTTTCTCATCACCTAGCTGGTGTACTTGGCTGCAGTTGCATAGCCACATGCCCTGTATACCTGCCACCCCCGTTTCTAGAAATATCTGCCTGAGTCCCCGGTAGCATGCATCATCCGTTCATATATTAATTCCCAACATATATTATAGTATGTACTTACAAAGGAACTGAATCGATAAAACCCGCATGTGCGGTCGTTGCACTGGGTTTAATTGTTTCATTGGTTTAGATATTCAGTAAATTTCTATGGCCGTAATAACATGAGAATATGGGATAAAAAATGAGGAAGTTATTCACGATTCTATTCAAAGTAGTACGAGAAAACATTCTTTCACAGATTTTTGCAATTTTTTGTATGGAAAACGATCAATCCCTCTACATAAATCTCATAACATGAGAAAATAAAATCAGCTCATCCAGTAAAAATTTTGTTTGCGTATAACTTTCCCTTGTTTTTTTCGTACCGACTTCAGTTATATCGACTTTTCTGCCAAACTCGTGGTGGGTGGGTGGCTGGAGATTGAAAAATTTGTCTTGATCTTTTCTGGTAACAATGCAACATGTGTGTAGAATTTCATCGAAATCGTTCAAGAAATGTGGACGTGCATAAATAGCATACACAAACAGATACACAGTCAAACACACAGAAATATCTATTTTATTGATATAGATTAATCGACCAATTTGCGACATTACACACACACATGCACACAAACACACACACATATATATATATATATATATATATATATATATATATATATATATATATATATATATATATATTTATGCGCCTGTGTGTGCGCGTGTGTGTGTGTGCGTGCGTGTATAGGCAGTTCACACATAGTACATATCCATGCGGAATCAGTTTCAACCCTCACTACGATTTTCAAACGAAGACATCAAGGTGCCGGACACCATGCAATCCTTTGACATAAAATGTCTGAAGTGTCCTAACTGCAATTCAGCTACGTTACCATTTTGTGATTCATTGATTTGGGTTGCGCTGTTTCCATTTGACATGAATTTAAATGTTTTTATACAAAAACGACTATAATGTCTGAAATTTGTCATAAGCATAGATTGCATTGAATAATGAAGATCATTTAAGATGAGACCATTGGTAATTGACCAGAATATTGAAAAAAAAATTCTTTTTATACTAAATTTAGTGAGAGAATACACTGACTACGCCGAGCAAAGCGGGCAGGTATCTGTTTGACGTGTAAATCCAACATGGCCGACGTCGCAACGGAACGACGATGGTACGCGTCATTGCGAAACGCCGCCATTTGCAATAGCCACACTACGCATGTGTGACGCTACTTTTTTTTAAATAAGTTCGGGGCGTTTTTAATGCGACTGTTGGACGATGCAGTTGATTTCTAGCCGTTTTACGTGGATTGGGATTTTTAGCATTCGACCTATATTTTCTTTCTAGATCTTGCGATTTGTTTGTTTCTTTTTACTTTTAAGCTTTCACATCAACTTTATAACACTAATAATCACATAACAGAAGGCTGAGGAACTACTCATACTAGACATTTACTGAGTTGTGTTGTATGAGAATAAGGCAAGAGGTGTAGATCATGGGGATATGCAGGATATTAATGGTTAACCATAGGCATGAAGAACTTAATATTTTAATGATTGGATAATATAATGTCGGGCTTTTTTCAGAAAAAAAAGTAACAATTATTTGGCAGAGGTTTTCCGAATGAATTTACTTGTTGTTATTGCAATACGAAAGGAACGTGGATGGTTCACACTTTTGTACGTTAAATGGTGGTTTCCTCTTCTAAATATCTGAAGGATGACACCAAAGCATATAGCGCATCAAAATGGAAGCCATTATGAATAAAAGTTTCATCACAAGTTGTAGAAATGAAACTGAAATTCATTCATAAGTCTTGCGAGCGCATGCGTGTCTTCCCTGTGAATTTCGATTCAATGGTTATAGTTTCTCTTCAACTGCCGTAACTGCCTGATGATCACAAGGATTCAACTTCATGAGATGATACTGATTGCAAGCTCCTTTCTGTCTGGCATATTTCTTCCATAACAGCAGCAAATATTATTTCCCCACCTAGTAATATATGGCTAGTACCCTTAAGAAGATCTCATCTCTGCTGAGCAGCACTTTCTGGCAGAGATCCAATTAGAAACCTGTGACTTGATAAACATTGTCCTTTACTCTGCTTGCCTGGACTCTTCATTAAGTGCATCTCGTTTGTTTCTAGCATTATTGCTAGACAAAAGAAAGAAATATCTCTTTCAGAGTTGCCACTGTGAAAGGACTGTGTCATTTAAACGGGTTTCATCTGGTCTTATTCTATAATTACATTATCAAGCTAATTTCAATGATTTTATTGTTGCTGGGTTTTATACTTGAAATACACGGTCATGCGCGCGAACACGCACATCCAGACACACACACACACACACACACACACATATATATATATATATATATATATATATATATATATATGACTGATTGAATAATATAGCCAAATTTTATCCACTTTAATTTAAATGCGATCCTCTCATATTCACGGACACGTTTCTAAGTATCCTTATTAAAGGAAGAGAGAACATTACCCTGTTGATGCATATTCATTAATTCCCAGTAATTTAGTCATTAGCAAAATGTGATCATCAGTGGATATTTTTCTAAGACGACAAATTGTTTTGTTTAACTGAAAGTCATTTTTTTTACTGTGAAGAGGAATGTACGATTTAAATATCACGATGTAATTAAGTTTTGAAATTTCCATACTTTTTAAAAAATTGTAATTGTTAAAATTTGATATTTCATATTATCTACTGTAAACATTTTCAAGCATTTATGCAGCATTCATAGTTAATTTTCTTAAGGGTTAGTTTTATATATATATATATATATATATATATATATATAGAGGGTGTGTGCATATGGGTTTATATTTTTAGCTAGAACATTAGTAACTCAAATATATTTATATTTTACAATTTCCCTTCTAAATATATAATCCTGCATTAATGTTAAATAATTTCTGACTTCATCGGCTGTGTGAAAATCATAGATGGTCCATAAACAGCCTCATACGTCATACTATGTAGGAAAATAATAATTCTTTCATATTCATTATCGTTTCTCTGCGTGTATATATCCGGTGGGTGGAATCAAATCTGTACTTACCACTTCAAACCAAGCACGCTGCCATATTCCTGATTAGATAGAAATTGTGGATGCTTTTCCTTCCTTTTTTATGGAAGAGTGAATTCTGCTGGTTAACCGGAAGTCATCCGCGACTGGACAATAAATTGCAAAGAGTCGTATGGCGTGCATTTCGGAAGATGAAAAAAGTTGTATTTCTAATTTCTCTTGATTCATTTGAAAACAATCTTATAAGATGTGCGTGTAGTGTAATGGAGTTCAAATTCTGTTCTCGTCTGTGGTACCCATAAAAGAATCTCTTTTCACATATAGAATGGAAAAGAAACACGGATTTTCACATGTAATAAAATAATCATCGCACTTCACATATAATGAGTTAATAGAATCACGTCACTTGAAAGATTACAAATAAATGCAACATATCTATTCACAGTTAATGAATAAATGCATTATGGCACTTTACAGATAATAGACTGAAATAACCATGGCTCTTCAAATATGATAAGTTAAAGTATCACGGCTCTTCACATATAATAATGTAAAAATATCATGGTTCTTCACAGGTATTGAGATAAGCGAATCATGAGCTTCACAGATAATAAAGTAAATGAATCATAGCTCTTCGCAGATAATAAATTTTAAGATTCATGTGTTCAGAGATAATAATGTAAAACAATAATTGCTTTCCACATATAAAAATGTAATAAATCTTGCTTCTTCACAGATATTAAAGTAAACCAATCATGTCTCTTCACAGTTAATAAGCAAAATTAATCATCACTCTTCGCAGATAAGGTAAAAATATCATGGCCCTTCATATATTATATTTTTTGAAAAATAATGATTTTTCACAGATAATAAATTAAAAGAAGCAAAGCTCTTTACAGATTATAAAAGGAGGATAATTTAACGTTTGAAATGAAGTTCATTCAAAAACAGATTAAATTAAAAGAAAACAGAAATACGATTTTGTTTCAATATTATCAGTCTTCGATCAGTTATTTCTAAAAACCTTTAAATGATTTGATCATACAAATCTTAAAACCGATAACATCACGTTGAATAAAAAGAGACATGAATAGACAAACAGATTTCTAATTTTCTCGTGTATTTTCTGTTTTCATTTTGAACTAAATGAAGGAAATCGATGCTTTCCCGCATTAATAGATTTTGGAAAACCAAAATAGTTGGTGGAATGATGAACCAAATTTTGACAGACATTATTATGTGACGCTGTTACACTTTGATATATTAATACCTATCGTCGAAAAAAGGAGTCGATACTTATCGCCAAATAAATTCATTTTACATCAAGGAGAGTAAAGACGATACGTCTTCATTATATCACTGAATCATTTCTGAAATTTCGTCTAAACCAAGAAAATGTAGGCATCTGTTAATTTGATAGTTTAGAAATATTGTCTATTAGACACTTGTAGAATGAAAAGTGTAACTCATCAACCTAACAATAAAGTGGAAAATGTAGTCCATTTTAATAATAACTGCTTCAGAAAGGTTTGATATGTAGAAATATGATTTCTAGTTAAAGAATATTCAGGTTCTGTGTATTGTTAAGTTTGAATAAAAATTACATCTCAGTGGATTATATAAAAACGCACCAAATATATATCAAAATATATAATGTTTATTGTTGACTAAATGTCCCACCTTTTAGCAGAAGACTTTAGCTATCTTTCTTCAAGTTGGGAAACAGTTTAATTTTTTTTTCATTTTTTCTGTTTCTCTTTCTTTCAAAATATCGATCTCTTTAGTGCATACAACACTGCTTAGCTTTTGCATCAAATGTTTCTTGTTTTGTTCTTGTGTTTTCATGAATATGTTTTTCTCAGTAATATACTGAAGATGAGAATTATGTTTTTTTTTAATGTATAGGTTCAAGACTTATGTATTTTTTTAATACTCAGGCCGATTTTTTTTACATCCACATAAATATTTCTAAGTACACTTTTCTATTAATGGGTTGCATATTCACAGTATTTGCTCGAAACTATCGCAATCTTGTGAACAATTGCAATGAAAGAAAATGTTACTCGAGCGATTTGTAAGAATGTGTATCATATTTACTGAAAAGATTTATATTCTGTTTTTAATACATATTTAGAAAATAGACACAGATATAGATGCAATCCATGAATACATACATATATATATATATATATATATATATATATATATATATATATATATATATATATATATATAATCTTTTATTATTTTCACTCATTAATGATGCTTTTTTCTGATATTATCTCAGACTTTGTAACCCCTTGGGACGTAGTGACTTTGTTGCTTCGCTTTACAAATAAGAATTTAAAATTATATATGGGCAGAATAAAAGCAAAACTAGTATTAAAATGACAAAATCATGGATGTTGATGAGAATTATGGTTACCAATTTTCTGAAATGGACTGACACCAAAGAAGAAGATGATTGTAAACTGGTGTGAGTATTTGTTTAAGCCTATGGACATGTTTATATATATATATATATATATATATATATATATATATATATATATATATGTGTGTGTGTGTGTGTGTGTGTGTGTGTGTGTGTGTGTATTATATATATATATATAATATGTTTTTGTTTAAAATATGATTCCTTCGCTACATAAGCGTTCTCATGTTCCAAAAACGAGAGCCGAAATCAGCCAAATGATTATTAAAATTAAGTTGAATTGAGGTGTTTAGTCACGTTTCATCTTCAAGCGAAATTTTAGGAATAACCTATCTTTTGGTTTACGTGTGTTTTTAGGAATGGTCCATCATAATATTCGTTAGGCTCTTTTTTTCTTTTTTTTTGTTAAGTGGTCAGAGAGTTAATTCTTATCTATAGATTCATCATCTCCTGAGAGGTTTTGCTAAGGTTGCGTAGGGTATCTATTTCAAGGCTAAATTAAATAATTAGCAAAAAAAAATCCCATAGCTTAATAAAAGTCTTAAAAGCTTAGCCAAATCATTAAATAGGAAAAACACTTTCTGTAGTCGTCAAAAAACAAAAAAAATGAAATTCAGTGCAATATGGTTTGTATATAAAACACCCACTTGAATAAACAAATAAATAAATAGATAATCAGATGTACAATATTAAAACACAATCCTCCAAACACATAACGGTTGTAGACGCGCCATAAAAATATCCTGCACTGGGAACCAACGAAAGGATGACCGCCAACATTAGCCTTGAAATTGATACCCTACCCAACCTGAGCAAAACCTCTCAGAAGATGATGAATCTATAGATAAGTATTAACTCTCTGACCACTTGACAAAAAACAAAAAGAGACTAGCCACTCCCACAATAACGAATGTTATGATCGACCATGCCTAAAAACACACGTAAACCAAAAGATAACTTATTCGTAAATTTCGCTTGAAGATGAAACGGGACTAAATACCTCAATTCAACTTAATTTTAATAATTATTTGGATGATTTCGGCTCTCGTTTTTGAAACATGAGAACACTTATGTAGTGAAGGAATCATATTTTTAAACAAAAAATATTACATATATATATATATATATATATATATATATATATATATATATATGTTTATATGCATGTATGTATGTGTGTGTGTGTTTGTTAATATACAGAAAATAGGAAAGAACTCGTTAGGTAAACAATCCGAAGTTCTTTAGAATTTTTGTTTTAATTTTGAAAAAAAAACAGTGCTCGATACAAAAGTAGAGCCTAAATATAATTATTTATATTTATGTAGCAAAGAAATCATATTTTAAACAAATAATTGCATATATATATATATATATATATATATATTGTGTATATTATAAAACTTATCAGAAGATCGAAAAAATTTTACATAAAATAAATAGACAACACTTGTCTATATTATTTAATGAAACGTGTATAATATATATATATATATATATATATATATATATATATATATATATACATCACAAACATATTTTTTCTTAGTGTATTATTCTCATTTCAGAACATGGGCAATCATAATTCTCGTCAACATCCATGATTTTGCCATTTTAATACTGAGATAATGAATGAAATTCAATTTAAGATTGTGAAAATGAATGTTTATTTTTAAAGCAAGAATCCGAAAGAGAGTTCCACAAGCGAGAAATATGATAGAAGAAACTATTAGCATAGAACTTATATTTTATATCATTTCCATTTGAACCGTGAAATTATGAGACCTTGCCACCAATCTAGTTGTGCGCTTAAATTCTTAAATTCTCGAACCCCAGAGGAAAACACTATATAACAATTGACATGAGCGCACTTATAAAAATTGCACGAAGAAGCTATATTACGTAGATGGGATGGTGACTGGAAACGAGACGCCAGTTCCAGATTAAAACATTGCAGATTCTTCTTTAGATTTTATCAAGAATCTCTAAATATATATAGCAGGAGCAAAAGACCTGCTGCGGCAACAATATCCAAAGCAAGAACGAAGAGTAGACTTATAAATATATGATTAATTTTGGTGAGTTATTGTCTAGTACGGCACAATGAAACAACTTTCGTAGCAGCAGACTCCGTGATTGATTCAATATATTCTGTTCAATTCATCTCAACATAAATCGAGAAGGCGCAATGAGTCAAACTCCTGGAGGATCGCATCAACCAGGCTGATGGAAGGTAAAGGTTTATTTATTTTACTTTTGTCTCTCTTGCTTTGATTATAACGTAAGTGTGTTAAATACCACATCTCTTCTTTCCTTGATATATGTCTCTATAATTTCAGCAGTCTTTTCCTAATGTTATGAAATTCTTTGTAGTTCCTTAATTTTTAGCTCTGATTTCTGTTTACAGTAAGTCCTGAGAGACTTCTGTTTTTTTAATTCTTAAACCCTCTGTCTTAATTATATATCGCAGAAATATGAACACTCTGTATTTGATCGTAAGTCTATTGGTCCTATTCATTCCTTAGGAATTTTCATTACTTACACGCTCTGTCAGTATTTCCTCTCAATTTAGGATATCTCTTCATCTAAGATTACACGCCACATATGGATTCTGGATTTATTTTCTTTCTATTGATATTTTCTCATCCTATAATACCATGATTCTTTTCTAAAATGTTCACTTGGTTACGCCATGCATATATCCGAAGGGACATAGAAACATATTTCCCTAACCTGAAAATATATCCAAGCATAATATATTTTACCTATTCCAAATGACAAAAATTATTTTGAAAATGATTTACGTTAATTAATATTTATTTAAGATCATCTTACCCGTGTTGATAACTTTTCATCACCTCTAATTGTATAAGTGTACTTTCGACTGTTCTAAATTTCATATTAATATATATATATTAATGCTAGTCTTTATATCAATCTATATTTTCGATTGTATTATCTATTTTATCCACTCCAGATGCTATATGACAAGTTAATAGCGGTTAAGACTAATGTATAGTGAGACTTACTCTCTTTCTGAATTGGACAGATTAAATATCATATAAGCCATCACAGAGAAAAATCCTGCACATGCCGCTGTTTCATAAATAATCCCTATTGAGAGAAAAGTTAAGACATATATATTATGTCAGTACTACTCGTCTTGAGAACCTACATTTCCTTAAATCAGCATCTGGCATCGCAATGATCTTGTTGGAAAAAAACTTTATGAATCATTTCTATTTTTAATACATATATAGTGGCATGTGATAACACCACAGGAGGAGAGAAATGAAGCCAATCGAAAGAGGTTCAATCGGAACCTTTTAACTAAAATCACCACATGACTATCTGCAGTAAAACACCGTAACATTTTTACGATGATTTGTATTATTTTTTAACACTCGTTTTCATGCATTATTCCCAGCAAACGAGTCAACATGGAAACATTAACCTTTTGTCCGTTCTACTAACATTGTGTCTCAGATTTGTATATCCGTATGTAAATATTGTGCTGCACATATATGTAAACAATTGTTTCTTGAAATCTTTTTTTTTATTTGCTGTTTATCTCGAGAAACGTATCTACTAAACTTATATATATATTTGCGGAGAGTAATTTTCCATTTCCATTTCTCTAACCAATTTTATTCAATGAATGCATAGACGTAATATTGATGTTGTATGCTCATTAGCAAGTGTTTTATAACATTATTCCTCTTGTGGAGCTATTACATTTTGTGAGATGATGTTGCAGTTATTGGATACATTCATCGCCCTCGTTCTTTAATGATGTAGTCTAGTAGTGATGAATGTCAAGGATGTCAGAAAACCATAGCCAAGATTTAGTTCTGTTGAATAAAGTGTTCAGTATATTTTTGTAGTAGATTTCTTTACCAACAACATATTATTACGATTCATTTCTCTCATTCACAAGCCCTACAGCATTGATTCCCTATTTATATTCAGTTAGTCTATTCTCAATTACCCACTTTCGATCTGAGCACATCAGACCTCGCACTGTCTCAATTTTTTTATCGGTTCATTGTCATTTTGACTGACCACGTATGTAGCATTTTGTATATCAATTCGTGTTATATTTATCAGTAAGTGTATTTCAAATTTTTTTTATTACATAGCATGTTAGCCAGATCCATGTAACTGATTTAAATGTTTGGCAACATTCTTAAAAAATATTGATTTCAATCCGTTTCTCAAGATACATTTCTCTTGTTGTTCGCCAAATGTGTAATATGAACATGTGCAACCTTCTGTACTGAATAGTAAATAATGACTCATTTGATCAGCGTTTCAAGAACGCAGAAGTTTAAAATATCAGAACTGCTCGGAAGAAAATATGCTGCATTTATTCATGCAATTAAATATTCACAGAACGCATCATAATCTATTTAAATAATTTTCCATCAAATTAATGCTCTAGATAAATATAATTTTCTATATTATTGAAAGAGAAATGTACACAAATAAATATATTGGATTGAGAGTTTTTGATAGAAAAAATATATGATCCATTCT
The DNA here is from genome assembly GCA_903632075.3 of Acanthosepion pharaonis. NCBI lineage: Eukaryota > Metazoa > Mollusca > Cephalopoda > Sepiida > Sepiidae > Acanthosepion > Acanthosepion pharaonis. The sequence continues at coordinate 643,020 of CAHIKZ030004661.1, forward strand.
AAGGTACATGACAATTATAAAATATTCTTTATAATTATCTGCAATGTTATTGGTACTGAGCTGGTATCTCCATTCAAGCAACTTTCCCAGCACCGCAATGAAGATTCCCTGTGTATTTACAATAAATAATTTCATGGTAATTGTTTGGATAATCTCTCCTCTATCGCATCTAGATTCTACGAATTTAAGCGCAGTACAAGATTAGTGGCAAGGTCTCATCATTTTACAGCTGGAGTAGGGAAATGTAACCGTAAGTTCTATATAAAAAGATTTTTCTACGCATTTCTCGTTTGTATAAAGTAAGAAGCCGAAAGGCTTCTTACTTTCTTGTCATGTTTGATCTTTTAACAATTAAATTGCAATGTCAATTGTTATCTTCTCTCATCGTAATTTACATTCTTTTATTGTCCGCATTCATTAATTATGATTTTCTTATATTCTTTAACACTCAGTAACCAATTTTGTCTTAGTAGCTTCATTGCCTTACTTGTGGTGAAATGATTAAAACGAATACATCCATCATTGTTTTGCAGTAATTAATTAACGTAAAACATTTTCAAAATAATTTTTGTCATTTGGAATAGGAAGAGCGATACGGGTAATGCTGCAATGCATTTTACACGAACATAAGTCATAAATGTTCTTTACCTGTTAAATTAAAACCAGTTCATTGTTAAAAATGTTTGTTTTCCGTGTCTTTTCCAATTCCATGCTTGCATTCACAGAAATGTTGTTGGCAGGTAATCATCAAGATGATAAATGAATGAAAAAAAATTAGCCTTAACATCAAACTGCATGTAAATGTTAAAATTTGGAAACATGATCGATGTAGAAAAATATTGTAAACTATTTAAATAGATTGTATAAATATTCATATGAATTCATGTGGACGTAGTATAAAATTGAGAAAATAAATATGGGTTTTCAGAAAAGTGTATATCTCATAAGTTGTTAGGTATGTATACCCCATATTCACTCTCGAAACAAAAGCCATTTGTATGTGTTTTGACTTACAAGATTTGCTACATACGTTTCCTCGTTACATCACAAAATACTAATGGCAGAATTAAAAATAAAAATAATCTCATCAAATTTCTGTTATTAATATGGTCTTATTAATTATATTAAATATAGCAAAGGCTATATTTATCTAATATTGAACCAAATGATTGTTATAACATTAGAACGCTTGAAAAGGCTGTGTTGTGAAGTCAATTTCTACTGAAAACGATTTTCTAGAGCACGCTGGAAAAGTATTTACATCAAACTCTGTGGGTTTTTCTCAAAAAATATCAAAGTTCAGCAGCAATTCATTGTCAATAATGGTGAATATCGAATTGACTAAAGTCTAATAGTAATATATTTTTTTATCATTGAAAAGAATTAATTGTACTTTATTTTTTATGAATAAATAAATGTAATTGTACTTTGTTTCTTGAAGAATATATTGGGTAAATAATATGAATATTATTTATGTTTGTAAATAATCTAATCAGTACTCTACGGAGTTTTCTGTTAATTTCATAAATTCTGATAAGATTATTATTTCAAATAAAACAAAAACAGGACACACAGTTTAAATCCCAAGAATTCAAATTAAAAAGAAACTGTAATACTTGTTAATTCTAAGTGTAAAAATGCTTGTAAAAATTTGCTAAGAAATATCAGCTATTTAAAAAATATAATTTTCATACATCGAAATTAATTCAAGGAAAACTCCCTAAATGGTTTGATGTGAATCAAAGATAAATGAAAAGAACAAATTGGAGATTTATAACAACGATGGTATCACGACGTTTCAACTGGACATCAGACGCAATAATTATTGCTGAGTGATCAATTCATTTACTACGGCTTATCAACCATACGGAGCTTATTTCAAGCTAACAAAGTAATTATAGCCTGTCAAAAACCTTTTGCGGGGAGATAACACTGAGTTAGTGATACAAAATTTTCTAATTAAAGAGATGAATTTTCAAATTTTCACGCGTGGGCGAATATATCGAACGCAACTGAAATTGGAACTCAGCTCTTCGTTTACGAATTCCGGGTCATTATGCATTCCACTACCCTCATATCCAAGCTTACAACACATGATATTCACAAGCGGCCACCCATGTAGGTAGTGCCCATTTTCAACGCAGTTGAATTGTTCTTTTCGGAGGGAAAAGGTGACTCAATGGGTCTGGCCGTAAGCAAATATGTTATTAATGAAATTTATGGGTAAGAAGGCTGTAAAATCGTAAGAAAAAGACAGATTAATGTAGAAAAATCAATAACTCTCCACTTAGCTTCTAAACCTTTATTGTTAATAGATTTTAATTTTTTTCTCTTAGATTTTTCATAGATTTTTTGAGGGCACGTGATTTCTTCCAACTAGATTATATTGTGCTAAACTTGTTTGCGGTGTTGGGAATTAATAGCTAGAAATCAGGGTTGCGAAGAGTTCTGGTACGACAAAACGTACATGGTGACAAATTATCAAAGAGAAATAATGTGCGTGTGCGTGTGTGTGTGTGTGTGTGTGTGTGTGTGTGTGTGTCATACAGGCAATCGATCCGTTGGTATATAATCTGGATGGTTCCTAGTAATATTAATTGTTAAAATTGATCCAGAGAGCAGAATGGTTTTACGATAACAGAGCATATTTTATTTTACCGCAAAAAGACAAAAATTACTTTAAAATAGTGATAGTCAATTTCAAGCCATTCTGTACACGGCTATCATCAGTGTCTGTCTCGAAACATTGTTCAAATTTATTTTCAATGTAAGTCCTCCTCTGGTAGTTGAATTGCTAATGGGAATGTGTTTGTGTCAGAATAGGTATGCACATAAATTATTGAATATATATATATATATATATATATATATATATATATATATATATATATATATATATATATATATTTGTGCGTCTGCGTGTGTGTGTAAATGTGTGTGGAAAATAGTATGACGAATTTGTTGAAATGTATCACAACAATTATATTCCAATTTGTCATACTATCTTCAAAATACTGTTTCTTGATATATAAAGCCCTATATATATATATATATATATATATATATATATATATATATATATATGAATTGAGAGATAGATAATGAGATAAAGTGTAAAAGTTATAAAGAATGTCTTTCAACGAGTATGTCTGAATTGTCTTGATTTTTAGACATATATGTAAACATATTATGTAACCCCATGTATATTTTTCACATACGTACATATACACATGACCGCAAAAATAAAACAAAATATCATATATATATATATATATATATATATATATATATATATATATATATATATATATAAAGAGATAGATAGATACAGTGATATTCGCATCCATCTCGTTCCTTTCTATAACACTCATAGTCGTGCGTTTGCATATTTACCTTTTAAAAATAATAAACTTTCATAATTTTAAATAGAAAAATCATTTGGAGGTCAATTACAAAATCATATATATATATATATATATATATATATATATATATATATATATATATATATATATATATTTAATTGTGTGTGTTTGTTCGTGTGAGTTCGTGTGTGGACAAAGGCATCATATTATCATTTAGGCATGTCTGATTGAGTAAATTACAGAAAATTATATCTGCTATTTTTTAATAAAATCCTTTCATTCTCACAACTAACATTCCGTCTTTTGATGTTTAAAGTGGGGAGCAATGTACTTTATTCTCATATTCAACGTACTTTCGATATTTATCTAAGATCATCGTCAGTGTTGCAAGTCGAACTGATTTTTTCTTCTATTTTATAATGTCATGTTCACGCGCACCTTAAAGCATGATAAGCATGAAAAACCTGTTCCTTTGCATGCATTTCAGAACATTACAAAAGTATTCATAGGTGATTCTGTGCAGCAGACTGCATCTTGACACAGAGCTACAATACTTGCTAAAGTCACTTGGTGTTGTCCTTCCTGTCGAGTCTGAGGCCTTCACTAACAAATTAGTGTACTGTTTAATGTAATCACAATTATACTCATCCAACTTTTTTCAAATTCTTTTCACGTTACTCAGATTGACACCCAGAAACTGATATGTTTGTAATAAGTGTCCAATGGGAATGCCAGTTAGTAAAATATGTGGTTTTCAAATTTCTGGCCGAGTGAATTGCTTCCTGGTGATTTTGTCTTGCAGACAATCCACAACAGATAGACATGCAGTCGAGAAAACCTAAAATAATTCAATATATATATATATATATATATATATATATATATATATATATATATATATATATATATATATATATATATATATATATATACAAACAGATATGTATATATAAATGAATATTATATGAATTCGTCTAGATCAACGTGTATGTATGTACAAGAAAAATCTCTAGTTCCTTGGAACTGTTTAAAATTCGACAGTCACCAAACAGCTCATATATATATATATATATATATATATATATATATATATATATATATATATATATATATATACAGTTTAAGAAAAACACTACGTAATCCGTATGGGTAAACCTAAGGAGGATAAAATCCAGAAGCTCAATGTAAATCCAGAGCAAATAATTTAAATAAAACCAGACCACTTTAAAAGGGCTGCGGTGAAATAAATTAGTACATGGAACCTAAAGTGTTCTGTTTATATTATATTATATATATATATATATATATATATATATATATATATATATATATATATATATATATATTTTTTGAATTTGTTTTGGATGAACGCCATTTCAGATGAATACAATTTATTTTATTACACAACATTTATATTTATTCATTATTGATGTTTCATTAACTGTCTGAATATTCGAGATTTTTTTTAGAAATTTTGCATCACCCGAGAGGGTTTCGAAACTGCATCCGAAACGCTGATTAGTAAGAAGAACAATAATTAGATCTGTCTTGCTTCACGGATTCTGCCACGTAGGATTACCCGACCTATTGCTTCTGAAATTCACTGCCAATTCCGAAAACATTATATCTTCAGTGTTTTAAGGAGACGTAAACAAAGATATTCTTATTTCTATGAAATGAATTAAATGCAAAATATTTTTATTAGTTTCACTTAAACGCTATTTTAGATGGATACTCATATTTCTTTACATGATTTCTCCAATATTCCAGGCATTAAATATAATTAAATTTAAATATAACTCAAATGAATAAACAATGCGCTTCTGGTATACGTGTATTCAACTAAAATGACGATTATACAAATCAACTTCAAATATGTTTGTTGAGGGTCTCTCCCTTTTTACAAAAATGGACTCACCCAATATATAAATATACTACGGCTACGTGAAGACCCGTGCGAGCAAGACCAAAGATACGAGTGGAGTCCACACTGACAGATTAAAAGATTGTCGGTAACCGGAAGAGTGAGGGTGAGGTAACAGAGTTGCAGGAGTCACAGTGAGTGAGTAGGTAGACTCAGTAAGAAGTCATACAGCGATACTTCAATATCAAAGTCTGTATATATATTATGCTACTAACCAGTATTCCTGGAACTACTAACCTGCTTTACCAGTTTGTATTATTACGTTAATAGATTATATTCATATATTTATTCCTGTTGTCTGTTATATATTGGTAGCGGATATCAATCCGGATTCCACAACAATGTCAATTCAAAACATTTCATTATATATATATATATATATATATATATATATATATATATATATATATATATATATATATATATATATATATTGTTATACTATCGTAATTAAAATACGATTATGTGAATGATATTTGCACCGTGTAAAATTTAATTTACATGATTTTTCAAACCGTCAATGTATGATAAATTTGAATAATTTATATTGTGTTAATAGAATTCACTTTATAATATACCAACGGATTCCTGTCTATTGGAAATTAAAAAAAAAAGAGACTCGAAAAAAATTCGGCTACGGATGAACAAAATAAATTCTAAAATACACAGTTCATGCCCATATATATATATATATATATATATATATATATATATATAAATAAAATGACAATTCATAAATATTGTTTTTCTCTACTGGTTAAATCAGAGAAATGTTCATATATATATATATATATATATATATATATATATATATATATATATATATATATGTGTGTGTGTGTGTGTGTGTGTGTGTGTGTGTGTGTGTGTGTGTGTGTGTGATTGTTTGTTTCTTTGAAAACACACGAATACACAGGTAAACTAGCAATATCTGAGGTCTGGATATATATATATATATATATATATATATATATTTCAGGATAAAATTCAATTTATTCATGATGACCTGCGGCGTCACTAACATTCTACATCTGTGTCCGGCAGTAAAAGCTTGACTTTTGACGTACGATTTCATTTTGAAGTCATTTTTCAGCTTTTAGACTGTCATAGCTGTAAATCATCTCTCACGACTTATGGATTAATTTTTATCTTTTCCAATTGATCTTTTCAGCTCAAATTGGAATGATAATCCTTCTTTCTGTTGTGGCCTCCTTTTTCATTTTTTTCTCTCTAGTGTTTACTTTTTTTGAACTTCACCGTCTCTTGAATGTTCTTGAATTGATTTTGATGATATATTGTAGATTATTAATGTTGGTATCATTACTGAAGGTCTGAATGCGCTTTTTTCCTAACACAATTGCTTAGCTGTGAAGATATAGTGCATTTAACGCAAATCGTTTTTAACCTATTCTGTTTCTAGCTTAATAAAGCAAAGTTTTTTTCGTGTTTCTTACGACAATTGGTGGCAAGACGTCTAAACCTGGGAGAAAAAACTCAGTTTAATATATATATATATATATATATATATATATATATATGTGTGTGTGTGTGTGTGTGTGTGTGCGTGCGTATGGGTGTGTGTGTGTGAAAAATAAATAGAAAATAGGAAAGAATTCGTTAGGTAAATAATCCAAAGTTCTTTAGTATTTTTGTTATTATTTTTTAAAAAATAGTGCTCGATACAAAAGTAGAGCATAATTATAATTATTTATTTAAAATATGATTCAAACACGCTACATAAGCTTATGTATCGTGTTGGAATCATATTTTAAATAAAAATTATATATATATATATATATATATATATATATATATATATATATATATATCGAAAATGTACATACATATTTAACACATATAATTATATATAAATTCTTCATTGATAATTGCTAAAAGAAGTGCCGAATTCACTCGGATATGCTGAAAGTGTTGACTGTTTTTGTACATTTTATCTGTTGTAAAAAATCACTTCTACGAACAAAAAATAAATATATAAAAAGCGAAATCGTAGTGTCTTCTCAACCGTCTTTAACGAAAACTATATATATATATATATATATATATATATATATATATGTATGTATGTATATACTTTATGGATATAGTCCTTATTGTGTATCAAGTTTTCGTTTACCAAATATGGTTAAAACCAAGGAAAATTCTTTTTTGTTTTAGACTTCCTGCTTTCCAATGAAAATATCAATATAAATTTTCCGAAATCTTAGTACTTTCTGCTTGTAAGAGCCATTATAAAATAGTTTTTTTTTCTTAATAATATTGCGAATATGTGCATGTTTTTTTTTTTAAATCACAATCTATATAGTTTTCTAAATTATGTCGACGTTTTTGTTTTATTTTGTTTTTTTTTTGTTTTTTACCGTGGATTATATTGTGTCAGTTTCTTTTTTGTAGTTGTGAAAGTGATTAATATTTTTGTTCCCTTATTTTATAACAATTTATACATGACGGCTTGTTTCTTTTCTATAGTTAATGAATATAATAATCGCTTTTTGCTGTTGATTTGATATATTATTTTGCTCTAGTGTCAATTTTTCTCGTATTCAAACTTATAATTTGTTGCTATGTTGCTTGTTGATATACCGAATATTATCGGATAAATATCAAGTCAATGTGAACGTTAATTTAGTGTTTGTGTAACCAAACTATGTGCTGTCTGGATTATTATTAACATTTAATAGCGTTTCTGACATTTAGTAGTTTCGAACGGTTTATGATTATCGTGTCTCAGATTCTCCACTGTTTAGACACCTTTCCTTCAGCAAGTAGCGCTGTTATAATCAATTCAGCCACTTGCTTAACTTCATTCATATAAATATGTCTACAGCGTACTGCGTAGAAGAAAGACTACAGGAAATATTTTTATGAATAAAAATATGTCTATTGAATGTCACTAATATTAGTTTTCTTCCAGCTTATTTCGACTTGTGCAGAAAATAATTCTCGAGGAAGGAACTTTTAATTCAGCTCCACGCAGATTTTAATTAACCAACCTGTTGCCGAGATTAGATCGCTTATCTGATTGCTTGATCTCAGCCGAAGTAAAATGTGGATGTTCCAAACCTACACGAGTTTTCAAATCTTTGTAAAAGTTGACGGTTTTTACAGGTCATGTCAATATATATTGCTACGTTTCCTAGTTGTACAAAATCTATATTTCCCTTTGTATTAGTCACCAGATTGTAGACAACACCGCACCATTTTGCCGATGAAGTCTTTTACACGTTTTCATTTCAAGAATAGCACCTTAGAATAATCCCAACCCATGAACATGAGTTTGAGGTTAATTGTTTTCACATCTTCATTAGTTCGGTCAGAACTAATCGATTTCCAAATAACAGATTGGTGATTCCATTCTATCTGTGTTCATCCTCAATTGCTGGTGTCGTTTTTAAAGTGTCAATGAAAAAAAAATGTGATATAGTTTTTCCTTTAACATTTATTCATTATAATGGAATAGGAAATGAATGTCTGCTTTTTTAGATACGTTCTTGGACTCTGTTTCAATATTGCTTGATTTTGAACAGTTAGAATGTGTTAAGAAATATCTTAGCCGCTACAACCTGGGGCAACTCATGCTATAAGGATATTCTATCTATGTGGGACGAAAACTAGCCACATTTAACAAGAGATAGCCTTCGAAAACAAAAACATCACAAGCACCAAATTATATGGAGTGAATATATATTAACACAAAATCAATGATAGATTTTTCTTCATCTAACGCACAGAAACAAACACACATACAAACAGTATGAGTGGACAGTTGCATGCAGATTTCAATAAAAAAAACGCTTCTGGTGGGTAAAATAAATGGGTCTTTAGTCAATAAATAAGAAAATCAAATATGTTTTTATATAAATTTTCGCTGAATACGCAATTATTAAAAATATATAAAATACAAATAAATAAAGAATATTTTTTGTAAGATTATTGGTGCATTTAATTATCATTAGTGTGTATTTTAAAAGTGATAATCTCACAATCATAACCACATATATATATATATATATATATATATATATATATATATATATATATATATATATATATATATATATATATATATGTGTGTGTGTGTGTGTGTTTCTCTCTCTCTCTATATATATATATATATAAAGAGAGAGAAATGTAAAATGATTTTTACTTTTGCTTGCTTTATATTTTTTTTGCCTCCCTATGTATTTGGTAACTAACATCTTTCTGCTTGGATTGCACTAATCTTATCCGTTAAATCAGTATTCATTAATCCATCAATATACCTATTAAACTTGGTATTAATAACTTACATTTTTTTTCTATATCTATATATTTCTATATCTACCTAGTAACATTTTCTTTTTATTTTGAATTCATACGCCATTGCTATATTATTTTTATAATATAATTTTAAATCATTTAAATCCAAGCACCAGCTGAAACACATTGACTCCGATCAAAAGAGATTGCAAAATTGATTTTACGAATATAAATATAAAAACAAATTTTAATGTTCTTAGAAACTATCATTAATATTATTTCTTATATACCTATGCGAACATACAACCCGATATTACTGTAATGGATTAATTTATAACGTGTGTGTATATATATAATTTCAGCTTTCCAAGTAGATAAGATCTATAGTCCCGACGTATTATATGTGCACCCGTATAATATAATTCTAATCTATGTTCTAGTTTAAGTTAATCCTGTATAATTCGGTGTCTGATGTAAATAAAAGAAATCGAGAGATACCCATCTTCATATATTTATTTTTTAAAATCCAAATTCAATTTAAATGATTTCAAAAAATCTTTATTTTTAAATTTATGAATTCGAATGACATAAATTATTAATACGTAATTCTAAATTTTACGCAGCAATAATTAAATAAACAAGTTTCAACACACAATTTCAAATCAGGACCAGAAGAACATGAACTATATAACCATCAGATTATCTCCACAACTGCAAGAAACTCCGAATCGTGCTATCGACGTTGGATATTATGAATATTCACTACCACACACACACACACACACACACACACACACACACATATATATATATATATATATATATATATATATATATATATATATATATATATATATATATATATAATTATGTTTGCGTGGACGTATGTTTATCTGTGAGTGTGTGTGTGTTTGTGTGGTAGCGGCAAATATATATTTCAAGAGACCACCTAAATGAGTAATTATAATGAAGTACTTCGGCATTAAATTTCTTTTAACTTTTCACGGAAACAATTATTATAATAGTTTGTTATAACATCAAATTCTTTTTCTGTATCTTCCTTCAATCTTCCTCAATGCTGGGGCAAAAACTGCATTATTCAATTAATTGAGATTTAGTAAGGTTTCCTTTCATTCTGAATAAGGTATCTTCATTTCATATGTATATATGTCAATATTCTCCATCAGAATTTTCAATTCATGCTTGTTGACAGATTTCTTTATTTTCCAATGACGTCGCTTATATTTGAAAGATTGCGCCCTTCACAAACATTTTGTTGATTGGTAGGTTGCTTAGCTGCGACTATTTTTAAGCCAGCGATGAGTAAAAGACAACACATTTAGTCGAATATTGAAAGAAAAGTTAAAGGTGTGGTCGGAATATTTCATCAAATTTTATGTTCATATTAAAATACAAAACTTGCACCTGTCAATTAATTATTGATAAGTGACAGATTTATAGAGGTAGAAAACAATTGAAACGACAGCATGGTGGAATTTTTAAAAATTGTAACAAGAATTAATTTATGGAAGTAAATAACAGAATCGATAGTTGAGCATCCGCCATATAATGTACTCATTGGAAATTGTAAATTTTTTTTTTACTTATCTTCTTTGAGACACACACATTTAATTTTCAATTTTCTCTCTCTTCCAACACACACGCACACATATATATTTGAAAGGAATCAACGTTTTTTCTAACTATAAGCGTTATTTTTTTATTGGGTATTGGTGTTTGAGTAGATGCCTCTGTTGTGGCACCTTGCATTATTAGAAATATTCATAGAAATATGATTTAATTTTTTCTTATTCGGTTTACTAAACAGGTTGTTGATTTTTTTAAAACGGAAAATAATTGAGTTGAAAATAATTCACTAAGATTGTACTTGTACGATCCTAAAGGGAAGAAGAAGGAAGGGGAAGAGAGAGGTCGAGAAATACAAAAAAAAAAAAACGGTCATTAACAAAAACACGAGTCAGAAAGATATCTTAGCTAGCATGTTGACCGAATTTTTTTAAAGACAATTGGAAGAATAAATTAGAAATAATAAAAGAAGAAAGAAAGGAAAAAAAAAGACATGATATCAAAACGGGCCGCTTGATGGAAGCCAGATATCGGTCAAAGCACCTAGCCCTACTTTTGCATGGAAAGACACCTTATCAATTTGGATAAAGAGAAATTTTGGGAAAAATGAAACAATCTTAATCAGAGAAAAGTGTCTTTTGGGTTGAGGGGAGTGACCGGTGGAACGGTATACAGGCTCTGACCTGTTAAAATTAGAACCCCCACAATAATAAAGTGGAGACATTTTCAATGTAGATAATTAAGATTTTTTGACTATCAGGAAAAACAAAGAGGTAAAAGAGGGACAATTGCTTTTGGCTCACAGAGGGCGCCAAAAAGGCGGAAAGATCCTTTCTGAAGTCAAGTCTAATTAGCGGCGGGCTGTTTGACAAAGTCCAGGTGAGAGAAGGCCAAGATGGTCATTTTTCGTACAAAAAAAAAAAAAAAAAAAAAAAATTAGATTTTGTTTTTAGAAGAACAAGAACGATATAAGCCCGCCCCGACTGATTGCAGGAAACGCCCAATCAGGATCTCATTAGCCGAAAACGGTCACGTGGCTGCAGAAAAGAAAAGAAAAGAAAATGCTCAACCAGAATCCCATTAGCCGAAAACGGTCACGTGGCTGCGGAAAAGAAAAGAAAGAAATGCCCGATCAGAATCTCATTAGTCGAAAGCGGTCACCTGACATACGAGAGACCGAGAGAGATGGATATGCGCCTCCCCACCAAAAGCACTATGAGGAAGTAGGGGTGAAAACAATAGCGATAATGGGGAAACAGAATTAATGCGGCTATTGGAATTATCGAGAAAACCCCTGACGCCGACAGACCCACCCCAGTTTGTTGCGGCGTCAATAAAAGCAGGACCCCAGTCGACAGAAATCAGTTGGAGTTGGAGTGGAGTTGCAGCTGGACCGCGGGCAGGGATAGAGCCTGAACGCGGCCATCGGGCCCGATTCACTCGCCCCTTTGCGGGCGGGAGAATCCTCAGACAAGAAATCCTTCCAGCCCAAGTCGAAGACAAGAGAACTTCCAGCCTAAGTCGACGAAGAAGAAGAAATACAACCCAAGCCGAAGACAAGAGAACTTCCAGCCTAAGTCGACGAAGAAGAAGAAATACAACCCAAGTCGAAGACAAGAGAACTTCAGCCTAAGTCGACGAAGAAGAAATACAACTCAAGTCGGAGAGAAGAATCAACTGCGAATGATCGATAGAAATTAGCCCCAGTGTCGAACCAAACCACACTCCGACATACACAATTCTAAAAAGTAGGCAATTCGAAATCTTTTAGGTTGTGTGATAGAAGCTTGTGCCATAGTCCACAGAGCGGGTCGGGAAATGAGAACAATTTTGTTTTTCTGTAGCGGACATTAAGATATAAAGGTTGTTACCCATTTTTTTTCATCAGCAATCTTTTTTGTCTCGTGAGTTTATTTTCTCTTTTATTTGTGTTTTTGCCACCCCGTCGGACTCAACATATCGGCCCCAATCCCTGCTGGTCCGTCTGTCTAAAAGATCTAAACACAGCGTGGGTAGACAGACCGGAGATCGGTACAGTTGCTTTAGTGACCAGGTATTGGAAGCGAGTCGGGAAAGGCAAGGCTGGTGATCATCTGACCAAGGGGTTGGAGCGGCACGCTTGGACCCAGGAGGAGCGACCAGGAGGAGCGACGTCACCGTTGGCGCCGTAACCAAAGGATCCGACCCTGGGCCAGGTGTGTAACCGTCACACTGTTTTAACCATATTAAATAATGAAATTAATGAAAACATGCCTAATTAAAGAAATCAACCTTAAGAAAATTTGTGAATCCGACAGGAATCGAACCTGCATTCTTCCTTCAGGGAAAACACTTCTTAAGTTAAAGTATGCCTCTACCACGGAGCCAGGCAGAGTGGTCAGAGTTAGATTTGCCTGTTAGACAGCATGTTTTTATCATTAGGAATTCTACGAATCTATATTTGCTAGCTTCAGTTTCTTACACGAAACGTAAACAACAGTAATCGTTTTTTAAAGGTATTTGTATTTGATATTATTTCTTTTTATAATAAATACTATTTATTAGTGCACGAGTTTTAGTTGCCGTCACTGTTTTTATTTACTAAACGGTGAAGTTTTAACAATTGGCCTAAATTAAGAAATTCTACTGAAGAAGAATTCTGCCTCGGACACGAATCGAATCTGCATCCCTTTTCGTAACAGGCATTTAGAACTTTCTACTGTCGGTGTGTTTCCTTGGCCGAACTAGTAAATGCACTCTTTGACATAGAAGACGTTTCTTTGATGTTAAAAAGGATGCAGTTTCGATTACGTTCAGAGGCACTGTTTCGGAATTTTGGAATAAATAGATTCTTTCTGATTTATGAGGTTATCAGTGACTATGCAAAATCGTACGAAGTGTAAAGAAAATAGCATATGCAATCTATTCCAATTTTTTTAACTTACAGAAGATGACATTCGTAATAGAAATAAAAGTGTCTAGACTATTTAGTATTTATCAGCATAAAATAAGCCGATCACAGTGTTTGCATGACAGACTCAGAAGGAAACCAGAGATAAAATTTGCCCAAGGAATTAAATGAAATTACGGAGAAAGGAATAATTATAAATTATAAGAAGACGTAATTAATGGCTTTCAGGAAATGAGACATCCCGGGTTATCATATATACGTATTGTGGTTATTAAAATCAAACACACAATAGATTTATCTGGGTAATAAAGCTACACGCAATGGAAATTAAAGTATTTCAGTCAGTCAGTTATGAGCCATTCGTTATAAACGGTTAAGCGATCATGTATCTTACGACACATGACTTACGAGGCAGATTTTATTTCCGCAGTAGGTTGCTATTTCATTCTATGGTAGACCAGTTACCGCCCAAACTGGTCTGTTCTGCTATTTATCCATAGCTGTGGGAGAAGACAAGGATACCTGCCTTTGCGAAGGATATTAGAATGTAAGAGAATATAATGGTTTTGAATGGAAATCGAACTCGGCTTTTCGATTCTTCAATCAGAGCCGCTGTCCATTACTCTACTGTGCCACCTCTACATCTTCAAATAGATGCCCAAGGTATTAAAAGATAAGAAAATAGTGTGAGACAGCTATATAATCTTCTAAATGACAGTGAATGTGGGTATTTACTTCACAAATTGAATTTCCGAATGCGGTTGATAACATAGCCATACCATGTATAGCCAACCTGGAAGCTCTAATGAAAATATCAACTCAGTAAATGATTCACTGAAAATGAGAAAGAGCCATCTGATATTTCTGAGACATATGTAGAATGTCGTCTTCTCACACTCACGTTAATTGGGGTAGGCTAAAGTAGCAGGGAGATGAATTTGCCTATAAAAAAAGAAGGAGTGTAAAGTGTCAAAAGTTGCTTGTGGCGACAAAAAAAAAAAAGAAATTGGAGTAATCCTGATCGTCAAATGTCACATCATCGGCACATGGCGTATAGATGCAGAAAAATTAACACATTTTTCATCTGTGTATATTTTTGAGATAACATATTGTATTTATATACACTATTTAAATTGTTCTTCTGACTTAACCCGAAATGCTGTGAGTTCAATATCTGGTCACGATAGAGGTGAGTTGAATTAAAGGAAAATAACTTAAACAGAGAAACCATTAAGAGGCATAACACGTGCAACTAGAATTATCTGCCTCACTAAAATTCCTTTCACCTGAAGAAGCCCGCATATTATAACGGCAGAAACGTCATGAATATGACGAGAAAATGAGGAACACATTCCAAACAATATAAATGGTCTAAACCAAATTGTATCCCTGATTTTTGGAAAATATTTTTCATTTATTTATCAAATAAGTAAATATCACACCGGTGATGTGTAACAGAGTGAACTGGGCTCATCCAGACTTGGGTGTAAGAAAAAGGAATAAAGTCAATTGTGAAAGAAACATGAATTCCCTTAGAAGTCGTTCCCAAAAATACATGTCAATTCAGTTATGATAAACACACATGTGGAGCGTCATGTACGTCTATGTTTTAAAAAGAAATTACATTTTAAAAAATCAACCATTGATTTTAATTTTAAATCACATAATAAAAAATATGTTCCGCAATTTTATTCGGCAGTATACTGGATCATTGTAAACGTTTTTGCCCGATATTCAGCCATTTTAATTTTCTAATCGAGCACGAACATTTGCAACGATCTAATAGAATATTCGATCCACACATTGCCATATTTATTTTTATCAAGTATATATAACTGGCCACTAAACAATATATAATAATTTGATATGCAATTTGGGGGAGTGAATATGCTTTTCTATCAAAAGTTTATGCACACAAGAAGAATAAATGTAAAAAAAAATATGAAGCAAAAAGTGTAAAATCGAAATTATAAGAGAATTATTTTTTCACATTTGCTGAAATGCAAATGAAATAGATATTGCGAAACAATTATCAATGTAAAACTCACATTATGCTGGGAATTGGGATATAACGGTGAATCAAAGGCGGGGGAAAAAAGGGAAAATTCGATTTCTTGTGTAAAAATTCAGGAATCGCGCATTTTTGCATATCATATCACTTTAAATATTTCTTTTTTATTTTTGTATAAAGTGCAATAAATTTGCGATGAAAGCATTAATGGAAGAAACCGTTTTTTTATCATCTCTTTCTTTCAGTATACTTGTGAAAATATTCACGATGAACAAGATACACAATATATTTAGGAGGCTAGGTTATGGATAGGGGTTTGGACTGAAGAATCGGAGAGCCGAGTTCGAATTCCAGTCAAATACATTAGATTCACTTACGTGTAAATAGGTATGAATCCTCTTCTTCTATCCGCGAGATGTGGGTAAATATCGGTAAATGACAGAACAGACCAGATTCTATATATGGCAACTGGCCTACCAAAGAAATAAATTACAAGCTGTTGCAGGAATTCATGTATCGAATGATAGAGGATTGCCTGATCGTGTACCGCGCATGGCACATAAATGACTGATATACTGAGTAAATTTGGGATCATTACTCTGGATAAAACCGTGATTGTATTCTTAAAGGAAAATATGACTCATCGTATGAACAACACGCTGTGTCTGTTTTTATATATGTTTATATATATTCTTGAATATATATATATATATATATATATATATATATATATATATATATATATATATATATATATATATATATATATATATATATAGAGAGAGAGAGATTTCCAGGGTTATTTGTCTTTGTGTTTCTTGTCAAAAATCAAATATCTATATCGAATACTACCACGTCCTTGAATAAACGTCTCACTTATTTGACACTTGGGCTATGAAAAACATATCCATATCATATATCATAATATATTTACTTATCCATAAATTTCAATAAACCATAAGTAATATTCTAATCGAAAGCAAAAATATTTTATTTAAATCCAATTATCAGAATCATCTCATTATTCGAGACGACCTATAAATCAGACAATTCTCTTCTCCCATCAACCTTATATTATTTAATAGTGGAAATGGTTTAAAAGGTTTTTAAAAATTAAAAATAGAAATATCCTCACGCGAATTCCAGCCGCACAATGCATGTGAGAGCCTCGGAATGAATAATCTTTTTTTCACAAACAACACAAACGTAATTTACAACGTCAGAATCAAAACATGAAAAAAATATATAACCACAACAGAGACAAAAAAAAAATAAATAAAATAAAAATCGTGAAAATGGGTATAAAATTAGGCGAAAGCACTTGGGACAATAAAAAATATAGGCATTTTTTTTATATTCCTTAACACCTACAAAAAGGAAAATTATTAGGATGCTGGAACAAACATATTAAAAAAAATTAATCAATATTCCTCAGCCTTATAAAATGAGACAATGACAGATTTCTATCTATCTATCTATCTATCTATCTATCTAACTATCTATCTATATATCTATCTATCTATCTATCTATCTATCTCTACACAAACACGCACATACACACAGTCACTCACATATGTGTGTGTGTGTTTGTGTATGTGTGTTTGTGTATGTGTGTAAGATAAGGACAAATTTAACATTTAATTTAAACGTGGGCTCAATACAGATTAGATGTAAATATTATTTATTTTAGTAATGGCAGCAAAAATATTTTAAAAATCGCTAAACAGTGGCAATTATTTTTCGACACTACAAATACGTCTCCTCGGGTGATGTGAAACTACTGGCGAGGGAACGATTAATTTCAAATGAGAATACTTCCTATTTTTCGATAAAAAATTAAAACAAACCAGTTATCTCCCCTACATGGCACTAATATGATATTTATTTACTTGATATATATTACATTTTCTAAAAATCGGCGACAGAATTAGGTTTAAACCATATACATTGTTTGGAATGTTGACCTAATTTTGTCATCATTTTCAAAGGGTTTCTGACGTTATACTCTGCGCGCTTCTTCACGTGATTGGAATTTCAATCCGGACCGTTTATTTCGTCCACTGGGGCAGATTGTTCTAGTTGCACGTGTCATACCTCTTCAGGATCTCTCCGTTTAAGTCATTTTTCTTTAATTCAACTCATCTCAGCTGTGGCCATATATTGAAAATGTTGGATATATAATGATCTTAGATAGAAATTAAAAGCATAAAAAAAAAATATATACAAAGAAGACTGAATGGATTTGAATTCAGACAAATTTCAATAGTTTAGAAATTCGTAAATAATTATATGCTCATACATATTAAATGTAAGATAGTGTTACTGTTTCACTCAAAACAGAGAGATTAGTGTATCTTCAAAAGAAATAAGAAATGCTTAAATTATTATCCGGTCTCAGAATTGAAAACAGGTAGAATTTCAATATGTACTTTACATATATCGTCAAATCCATCGTAATAATCGTATATGCGAAAAATCAACAAAATACTCTAATCGTGATTATTGTGTATTGTGCTGATCTCATGAGTCGATATGCTCTCACTTCATCAACATTATAAACTATGAGTAAATTCTTTTGTGAATGCAACAAAATTGCAACTGATCCCTTAATGTCTGTGTTATGGTCCTGTTCCTTGTACCACGGTGATCGTCCAAGGTAATAACAATAAAGAAGAACTCGAACACGGGTATGGAATAACATAGATATATTACAAACAGGAATATATACAGAGAAGTAAGTGTTAGTATGAACAATCAGGTTTAGTAGAGAGAACAATGTAGTCTCAACAAGTATCACTATTCCAATGTCTTGCAGTAATTGTCTGAACGCGACTCTGTTCCGGACTGCCTCTGACTCGACTCTTGACCCGACTTGAACTACTGACGATATTCAGTCACCCCCCACCACCACCACACACACACACGAGGGCATTATGTGGCACAAGGCCGGTTTAACGTGGCATGTCCGAGCCCGTGCGCTCGGTCACAAATATGCCCTTTGAACCCGTATAAAAGGGTTCAGGGTCAATATACCTCCCCGAACGAGAATCCGCCCTTCGGCGTAGCGTCTTTCGGATTCCTCCCCTCCCGAAGGCGGAGAGTTCAACCGATCAGCCGGTCAAGACTTGAACGACTGACTATATACAGTCACCACACCACGAGGGCGTCATGTGGCACAAGGCCGGTTTTAACGTGGGATATCCGAGCCCGTGGGCTCCGCCCAAAAATATGCCCATTGAACCCATATAAACGGGTTCTGGGTCGGTTTAACTCCCCGAAAGAGAATCCGCCCTTCGGCCTAGCCTACTTCGTGTTCCTCCCCGCCCGAAGTCCGAGAGTTCAACCGGTCAGCCGATCGACTTAAACGACTGACGATATTCAGTCAGCCACCGCACCCCCCCCAACACTGGGGCATCATGTGGCACAAGGCCGGTTATTTAATGTGGGATCTCTGAGCCCGTGAGACACACC
This sequence comes from Acanthosepion pharaonis, assembly GCA_903632075.3. NCBI lineage: Eukaryota > Metazoa > Mollusca > Cephalopoda > Sepiida > Sepiidae > Acanthosepion > Acanthosepion pharaonis. The sequence continues at coordinate 662,525 of CAHIKZ030004661.1, forward strand.
TTGAACGACCATCAAAACATGCGGAATAAAGGGCCTTAGAAAGTATATCCTCACGGTCATGAGAAGAAAACCGGGTCTCTTGCACACAACAGACATTCACCCCGAGGCGCTGAAAGTCACGAGCGAGACTCGGGCCTCAGGCCCCAGACATTTAAACTAGCTAACCAGAGTGCCATGATGAAAAAAGATTAGGGTAACAATACTGTTTTGAACATGGCCGGAGTCAGGATACCAACAGCCTCTCCCATAGACCCATGACCCATCTCAGTCTTGATGGTACCGTCTTGGGAGATACCGCAATATCTCAAGGAAACGTCAGTTTAATGCTCTATAGATGGAGGGGCGAACAAAAATCAAAGACCCTCCAGGCACAGAATTGCTTCATTTTTTTTTAATTTATCGCTTTCAACGATTGCAATGGGCGGGGGCATTTTGAAAGCCGCCACAGCTTCATCAAGCATTGCCCAAGTTCGCTTCGCTCCCGCCCCAGTCCTTATTACGGTTAGAAACCATTCTGCAGATGGAAAGTTCTCGGGTTCTTCTATATTTTTCTCTGCAAACTGCTTCATTGACAACAAGTATTTAAGATCTTTGATCCTATTACCATAATAACGCGGTTTTTCCGCCTGTAAGAGGGGATATTTTGCACACATCATGTCCAAGGTTGTACATAAGTTCTGTTTCCTTTTCTATGAATTTGAGTCATGAGTGGGGCTTCGGGCCCTTTTGTTTTGGGGAGGGGGCATTTGTGATTTCATGGGAGAAAAATTGAGGTGTGACGGGGTGTGTAATTGTGTCAAAAAGGGCTGGGATCTCTACTGAGATGGCTTAAGAGCTGGAAAGATGAAGTGGATTGAGTGGCGGGTAAAGTCTTTTCTCTACAAAAGAGGGTTTGAGGGTTGGGAAGAAAGAGGTGGGTTAGGGGAATCGGAGGGAGTGCCCTTCTTTGTAGAGTTGACTTTTGGCTGACTGGATGTAGAGGCCTGAGGAGACTGTGTAGAATGCTGGACAGTGGAACTAGAGGGAAGCACTTTCTTAGTGGGCGAGGATTTACGTTGGTCGTCGAGTTTTTGCTTGAGAGCCTTGCTTTTTTCTGTTTTTGTAAAGGCGGGATCATATTTGCTTTGGAGCTCCATCTGTGTCGGTAAACATGCCGGGGCGTCACCCTTACTGTTGACAGTGGGAGTGGGTCTGTTAGAGCCTTCTGTCCTAAGGGCTTCAGGGGACTGAGGACCCGCTGTCAGACGCTTCCCTCTGGATCTGCCAATCAACCTGCCATTCCCCTTTTCCCTCCTCCACAACTACACTAGCAGCGGCAGAAGGCTCTTCGGGGAATGGGGGCTTTGATGTTTACCCAACCTGGGGTTTCACCGCTCCAGTCCCGGCAGCTGTCATGCCCATTACAGGCGAGGCGGTATTTAAAGAATCAGTTAGAGGGGGAGTTTGGTCAGCTGGGACTCGACTTGCAGAAGCTTTCTTCTCTGGACAGGAAGAAGAGAAGTGACCAATCACTCCGCACTTCCAACAAACTAGTTTACGGCCGGTCACAATAAGCGGCAGTTTCAGGTCAACAACGTCAAGACAGTTAGGGAGAGAGCGGAAGTCCTTTTGATCGAGCATGATATCGAAGTTCCATCCCCCAGTCAGGCTATCAAAAGAAGCACCCAGAATCTCGCCGTACTGGGCAATGAACGCCTCCAGGTGCTCTTCGATAACCCTAAGGAGGGACCTCGTATAGTGTTACAGGTTCTTTCGCCGGCCCTCGTATTCTGTAGGAAGAATCAAGTCTTTTGTTATAAACTCTCTGCACGAGGCTCTTACGCAGTCTTCGGTGGTAGGTAGCAGCACGTCCCACATGAAAAATCCCTAGCCCTTAAGAATTCGGAGAGGCTAAAACCCGAAGGACTCCAGTGCTTTCAACACTGTATCTTTGGTCAAACGACAAATTTTGCGCAAACGCTTGTCGACGACAAAAACTGTCACTATTCTTTTCTCGATCTTCTTCAGTTCAACTGGATCAACCAAGAGTTCACCTTCTACCACAAGGTGGGCGCAACTCTTGGCACGCTCCAAGAACTCCACTATATCGATTATACATTTTGGTGGCGTCTTCCAACAACAGAGCGAATCCCCAGCCTTCGTCTTGTCTTGTAGGCCATTCTTGGCTGCCATGTTTTTTTTTCCCAATTCATGACCATTATTGGACTCCGTATTATTTTGTTTTCTGTGTTGGCCATTATTGGCCTCCATACTTGGTGTATTTATTTTTACTTGAAATTTTCCTTCTAATCCGGCACCATCCCCATCATTAGAGGAAGCAGATTCAAGGGTTGGGTATTCTTCAAAACTATCTTTATCAGGAGTGTCTTTTTTTTCGCGTTAAACAAATGTTTCCTAATTAACTTTCTATAGTGAGCCAAATTAGTTTTTTTTTTCCCGTTCTTTTAGCTCTTTCGGGTTCCTCCCTGCCCGAAGGCAGATAGTTCAACCGATCAGCCGGTCCAGACTTGAACGACTGACGATATTCAGTCACCCCCCCTACGAGGGCACCATGTGGCACAAAGCTGGTTTAACGGCCAAAACTATGATCATTGAAGCCGTATAAACGGGTTCAGTGTCGGTTTATCTCCCCGAAACAGAATCCGCCCTTTGGCGTAGCCTCTTTCGGGTTCCTCCCCGCCGAAGGCAGAGAGTTCAACCGATCAGCCGATCGACTTGAACGACTGACGATATTCAGTCACCCCCCCACTGGGGCATCATGTGGCACAAGGCCGGTTATTTAATGTGGGATCTCTGAGCCCGTGAGACAAACATCGAACGACACAAGGTCTGTTATTTATTGTGGGTTCTCGGAGCCCGTGGGCTCGGCCCAAAAATATGCCCATTGAACCCGTATAAACGGGTTCAGGGTTCGTTTAACCCCCACCCCCACCCCAGGAAAAGAGACTCCGCCCTTCGGTGTAGCCTCGTTCGGGTTCCTCCCCGCCCGACGGCAGTGAGTTCAACCGAAACAGCCGGTTCAGAGGTGAACGACGGACTCCTTGGCTACTCCTGGCGCGCAGTATTTATTATGTATGGAATAGTTCATTAGTATTATTATTATTGGTAGGATCCCATAACAGTCTGGTTGTCCAATCTTGATAATGAAGGGATTCAATGAAAGAGATGAAGATACAAGGTCTTATATTTATTGGCAGATAATGTAAATAGTATAATACTCAATATAATGAAAAATGGTAAAAATATCACAGTGAATCAGGCGTAAAATATGAAGTCACTCATTTTTGTGAATTTATTATTCATAGTAATTAACATTAAATTGGACAAACCAAACATTGTGATAAAAGATTATCACTATGTTTGGTTTGTCCAAATTAATGTATTTTTTTCATAGATATAGTAATTCACTCAGATTAAATTATATCAGTTAATGTGTATGACGAATGTATTCAATATAAGAATAGATTAATCGTAATTGAAATGTATATAGAATGTTATGTCTACTATAATTGTAGTTACGATAAAAAAGTAAAGACAAGCGCAATAACAATCTTTCGGGTTGTCTTGGTTTACACGAGATTCTAAAGATTTCAGTTTGTGGAATTATTCATCTGTTCAGGAGAAAATCGTCATTGGATATACAATTTAAACACTGTACATGTTAAACATAATGTAACATCATATTTTTCAAAAAATAGATACATATATACATATATATACCAACTTGCAAATTGCAACTCCACTGCGCCTTGTAAGTAATACTGAACAGAAAAAAGAAAGGCATCTTTACTACTTCTACTACTCCTACAAGATAAATAATAATAATAATAATAATAATAATAATATCATCACCTTGGGATCCTAACGCTTGTAAATGAAGATTATACCACTGTTGTTAATAAAAGCAATAGTAAAAAAAATAATTAAAAATAGTGTGAATTGTTTTGCATTTTTTAATTGCCTAGTAGAAAATATCATGACCTTTGGTCTCTGCGCGGAACCCAGAAAGAAGAGAGTACACACCAGAAATCATAGGGAATAAAACAATAATAATAATAATGATAATAATTATGTCCCCCGTATAATCAGGACATAATTACCTCATATAATTTGAATATAATCCCAAACCATCATCTTATGTGTATGTTTTTTCTTGGTCGAAAGTCGTGCTAGAGCTGGCAACTTAAGTAATATTAACCCTTACAGGACAAGAAAAAAAAAACGAAAATGTTGCAAGTTTCAATGTTTACGGGTCAACAAGGAATGCGATACTCAGAAAGGATTCAGTTTGGGTCCGAAAATTCTGTCACTGAAACAAACTCTTCCAGCAATGAAAATTGGTCATCACAGCTGGACTATTTCCAACCTTAGACCAATTGTCTTAACGCTAAATCAACTGATTAAAAGAAACTGAGAAAATACTTTTCCACCAAAAGAACAGATGTGGAACTGGTAAGGTATTTAGGTTTCGCCGTGAGTGCGTTTCTCGAATCCTCGTCGCCACTGATATGGGGCCAAAGTTGGGACCACAGAAGTAGAACACGGAACACGGATTAGAAGTTAGAAAGATATATTAACAACAGGTTACAGAGATAGTGTAAGCAGAGCTTACTATAAGTTAGTGTCCAACACTGATAGTCGTACTAGACTCTCACTGTCTCTCTGTGTCCCTCTCTGTCACACTCTAGAGTGCTATGTCGCCTACTTAATATAGGCCTGGAAGAGTCTATTGTGTAGGTAGTTTCCGGTCTCACAATAATTACCAATGTATGCAGGTACATCGTGTGAGACAAAAGCCTCTCAAATGTAAAAACAGATGTGATAGAAAATATAAGACAGAATACAATGACCCATCACTCAAAGAGTATGGAAATGAGAAATAAAAAAGATGGCAGAGGATGAAGTAAAAACTTAAATAAATGAGATACGAAATAATAATCTCCTAGGAAATAATATTGAAGAATCTATCTGTGACGTAATCTGCAGTTATCCAGACGATGTCACTGAAGATGAGTCCGGCTACTTACAGGTAGATTTCCTTGAAAACCACAGAGGTGAAATTGTCGAAATTGGAAAAGTAGTTATACATGTCAAAAAATTAACAGCATTTGACAATGTGCAGAAATTTAGATAGAATGTTTTGAGCAGCCCAAAGGAATATGACGTCAATGCGGAAAGAAAGTAGCGTGAAGAAAAACGAATGCTGGAGAAACCTCGAGAAGAGCAGGGAAATATAATCGCAAATAATTCTATGTATGCTCTAAAGAAATCCCAATAATGGAATTCCCCAGAACATGACACGGTGCCCGATATCTGGCTCTATAATATGTCACCAAGCTATAAAACCCTTGCACAAACTATTACCAAAAGCAAGTGAAAAATATGACCCGACAAATTACAGGCCAATAACATGTCTGTCCACCACATATAAGTTGATCACGTCTGTCCTGACGTACTCTTCTTACTCTTTTCTCTAAATAAACATTCTTCCATTGGAAAAGAATGGATTCCGGAGAGGTTCATATCGTTGAAAGATCAACTAATGATAAAATAATTCTGGAAAATTGCAGGAGACTATGTAGAAATCTTAGCGCATCTACGATATATTAGCGTCAAGACTTTTATAGTGAGCAACACTCTTGGATACTTAAAGATTTGGAAATGTACAAAGTCTCCATGTGATACTAAATTTCTTTAAACACAGCATGGGAATATGGAAAACCACAGTATACCTAAATCAAAAACTAAATGCCTAGCAATCAACAAACCTTGAATATCCAACTATATATCTTTTACTGAGAGTCCATTTTAGGCCTTCTGTTTTGTATGTCCTTAATCCGCTTTACACATGAACTAAAAAATAATAGCTATGGTTACAAACTGAACAAGAAAGAACTCAATCACCTCGAGGATGATGTAAACTTTTTGCCAAAGACGACAATGAGTCGAAGGGACTCCTCAATATTGTAAAATGCTTCAGTGACGACACAGGTATTGATTTCAGATTAGATAAATGTGCAAAAGTAACATTCAAGAAAAGTAGAAATACAGATACACACTCAACTGATTTAGAATTTATCATAAGTTTTAGGGAAATGGAAAATGAAAAAGGCTGTAGGTAGCTAGGATTTAGCGAAGCAGATGGAATACAGCATGTTCAAATGAAGAAGCAGGTAAGAAAGGAGTACTACAGGTGTGGGCGTTTGGTACTGATTATCAAGCTGAATTAAAAAAAAAGAATATCAGCCAATACACCTTAGCTCTCACTGTGGTGTAATACAATTTTAACATTCTTAACTGGAATATAGCTGACATTTAGCGAATGAACGCCAAAACAAGAAAGCTTCTCACCTGCCACCGCGTGCATCATCCCATGGCTGATGTCGATCGTCTGTATGTGCCCAGATCCGAAGAAGTCAGATGATTAGTTCAACTTGAATTGTCTTACAAAGCTAAAATAATTGGCCTTCAAAGATACTTAGAAAATGAAGACTGGATGATATGTATCAAAGGACAGGAAACTTGTAACTGACTCTATTCAATAATAAATGAAACCAGCATGTCCGAAATAGAGTTTCTAGTGAGTGAAGAAATGCATGTAAAGCATAATACACAGAATGAAGTTGCAAAATACTTAAAAAAGAAAACAAAGGCAAATACAACAGACCAGATACACAATCACTGGCAAGATAAATCGCTTCCCAGTCAATACTCCGGGCGTAACAAACGAGCTGATGTTGACAAACCCCCGTACCCAATGGTGACTCCGTAGTGGAAAAGGATGAAAAGCTGAAACTGAAGGTTTTTTTCTTGCTGCACAGGACTTATGCCTGTAAACTAAAAATTACGAAGCACTCATATTAAAAAAAAAAACGTATTAGTCCAAAAAGCAGACTCTGTGATAAATATCCAGAAACAATTGACTTGTATCAGTTTGCGAAGCACCGTACGACAGTGTGGCGAATATCTGCACTGGAAAATCTGCCACGCTGACAGAAAGGAAGTAGTAGAAAATTGGTATGAACACCACTCAGAGCCAGTTTCAAAGATAGGACCTGTAACATGTATATGGGACTTTACAATACAGCGAGACAGAACAATCAAAGCTAATCGGCCTGACAATGTGATTAGAGACCGCAAAAACAAAATGTTCCTCTTTATTGACGTAGCTGTTCCTGCAGACTGCAATGAAATTTTGAAGATCTTAGACAATCTATCAAAATACAAGGACCTTGAAATGGATATTTCAAAGACGTGGCACATGAGGACATTAACAATTCCACTTGTAGTTGAATTCCTCGGATTGATTAGAAATGATTCTAATCGGCTCATTGAAAAAATCCCAAGCTGCCCATGCCTTAATAAAATATAAAATATTGTACTCACAAGTAGAGTCCGCATATTACGAAGGGCTTGAACTCTGTAAAATACCTGTGATTTGTTTTTCAAACCTGCTCAGTTAAAATGCCATGATGCCATTTCTGACTATAGGTCCCAGAAAGAAACGAGAATACACTAGAAACCAGAGGAAATCAAACAATAATAATAATAATAATAATAATAATAATAATAATAATAACAGGTTACTAAGTTGTATTATTTCTTGATATACATAATATGTAAACGTTAGATTTTCGAACTGAACCCATTGTTTCGGGGTAGAATGTTCTAGTTCTACGTGCCATGTTTAATGGATGTCAGTTATCAGTTATCTCCCGTTAATTCCCGTCCCCAAGATCTACACTGCTTTAACCGGATATTGAACTCACACTTTTTGGGTCCTGTCACTGGATTTAAGTAACGCCTTAATCCTCTGTGTATGTATCTTTGGGTATTATAAACCTAATGTCTTCAATCAATTTTTTACCAGTGCTCATATTGTAATTTTTGCTGTTATGATACGATGTTCTTACCAGAGTTCATATTGCATTTTTTTGTTATTATCGCTTTTATCTGACACTCTTCTTTACTGGTTCCCATATTTTATTCATTTCTATGCTTGGTCAGCTCAGGAGATTTTTGTGGCCTAGCATATGTGCTGATTCCTTAAGATTATGAATTTTCCAACGGTGTTCTTTGTCTATGATCTCAACCTGATCCCACAGAGGAAGGTGATCTACCTTTTCTCTCCATATGAAAAAAAAACTTCTGAGCCGACCAAGCATAACCCTAACCCTGGCGACAAAGATGAGGACAATAGTCCGAATAATGTAAATAGTGTACATAATGCGTCATCTCAGAAATATAGACAGATACCTAATATGTAATTGATAACTATTACCTTTATTAAATTTTGAAGCAAATCTTTATTTTTTTTACCTATTGCATGCAATGCATTGGGCAGTTATTAGACTTTTATTGCTGACTAGACTAACCTACATAGGCCGGGTCACTGAACTTTCAGCTAATAAAAAACTGAATTTCATTTTACATTGAAAGAAAAAATGGAAAAGGAGGAAATTATTTTGTTTGAAGGAAGATGAAATAAATATACGTATTTTATAAACAATTCGTATTTTTTTTAATCTTATTCACTTAGAATGTTTTTTAATCTGATTAACTTAGATGTATTTTTCAATATACCAAGAAATATTTCTATATCATATTCACTTGAATATATTTATTGAATAGAGTGAAAATATTGTTTTTTGTTTTAATATTTAAACTATTGTTTGATTAATGAAAGCTGAAATAACGCAAACACAGCGAAATGGAAAGAAGGAGATGTGGAAAGAGAGAGAGAGATGGAAAGAGAAAAGTGCAGAAAAACTTAAATCATTATCCGACCGAAGCCCGATGTACACACGATTCACAAACTTTTAGTATAAGATAGATAGATAGATAGATAGATAGAGAAGAAGAAGAAGAAGAAGAAGAAGAAGAAGAAGAAGAAGAAGAAGAAGAAGAAGAAACAAAGAGGGATGACATAGTATTAGTGATGATATTGGTGGTAATCATGATGCTTATGAAGTTGTGTTCGTGGAGATGATGACTTATCGGTTATTTTTGAATGATCATTTGTTATTTATTTATAAAAAATTGTATAAATTTTTTATACAATTCTAAAACTTATAAAAACATTTTCGTAATTATGAGTAAAAATTTGGTTTAATAACAGGATTGATGAGATGAAAATATAGTTTCATATGATTGAACATAAGAGATAACAAGTTATAGAAAACTCCCTTGAAAATTGAAGATATGTCGGAGTCTGGTAAAAGCACGTAATGTCTCCTTGAGATCTAAAATCTTATAAACTTTTTTTTTTTACCGTTGTTGTTGATAGTAGTATAAAATATAAAAAAAATAAATAAAATTAGCTATGGACACGCTCTGGCTCCCACAAACCAACCACCATATATGTGTAAATACGAACTAACTATAATGTTGACACAACGAAAGATATTAATAAACCGTATCGGTCGTCACGTGGGTCAGCAGGAACCACGCTACGATCGAAAATACTGCAACTGGAACAACCTACACCCTACGAAAATTAGAGGAATCTATGCCGAGGACAGTCATCAAAGAGGCTCTCTATAATCATCAAATGAAACTCCCAGAAAATAAATAAATAGTCTAGTGAAGATTATACTGAAGTAATGATAGATACGAAAAAAACAAAACAAAAACTACCAAGGAAAAACACCCCTCAAACAGATTAAATGTCGATGTCAACTAACTAGCCAATGTCAGGTGGACAAACTCAGGAAAAAGAAAGAATACCTGACATAGAAGTCGAAAGCATCCGAGAAAACACCAAAAATAGTTTAAACGTTAAAATCGAGTGGCTTAATGCCATCATCACAGAAGAGACTCTGGCAGAAGAACAGATAGAAACCAGTTGCAAAATTCCCTCAAAGGAACACAAGGAAATAGAGGAAGATATCGACGAATATGAGAGACAAACAAAGATAATTAAAAATCAGATATAAGTGGGAGAATACAAACGAAATATCTTTCGAGGAAAAGCTGACTATTCCAAAAGTAAGAAAGAACTGTCAAGTGAAGGAAATCTTCAACTTTTGTAAAAAACGCGATTAGAAAAATAAGTGATGAAATGGAAAGAACGATGGGCCTGAGATATATTAATCAATTTATATACGCAGCCTCGGCAACGCCCCCAGAATATTAGGTGAAACATTAAATGCACAAAGTAAACAAAAAAGAAAAATTGCCAGTTTGAAAAGAAATAATAGAAACCGAAATAAATAAACTACGAGAACAATTGTTCTTTGTAAGTGAATTGCTCCAAAATGAAAGAAAAAAAAATGAAACAACTGAAACAAAGGCTTGACATAAAGAATAGGACTGACGTCCAAAATATTAAAGAGGCGTTGAAACAAAAAATCTAGCAATGGTACAGAGAATCAGCTCTTATGAAAATTGAAAAAAAAATTATCTGGCAAAAATAGATCTTCAAAGAAATGCAAACAAATAATAATAATAAATGACCCACCTAATATCCAATCCAGGAATTCGATTGAGTTCTGGTGAAAGATGTGGGAAAACTGCAAAATGCACAAGAGCTGCATCGATCTGGCAACAACAGGAAAAACACACATATATAGAGTGACAAAAATGGAAGGATATCAATATTACTGAAACAACAGCTGCCATCTCCAAATCTAAAGACCGGAAAGCACCATGAATAGACCGAATAGCTAATTCCCGGATAAAATCCCTGATATAGCACCCACCAAACCTCGCACTGGCATACAATGATATAATCATAAACCCATAAAAAATATATCACATGGGGAGTAACATACCTAATTAAAAAAATAGAAGAGAGGCAGAACTCAAATAACTATAGACCTATCACCTGCCTTCAAACAATATACAAGAACCCAACTTCAATCTTAACCGAGATAACATACAACTTCTTTGAGAAAAACGATTTACTCCAAGCAGAAGAGAAAGGATAAAACAAGCAGAAGTTAGGCGTGAAAGGACAAACTATTAAACAATAAAGCAATAGAGGAAGTAGTGACAACAAAGAAAACAAAATTATCGACAGCATGTATTAACGACAGGAAGGCGTTCGAGAGTGCACCACACTCATAGAGAGAAAAAATCTTTAAAATATATGGAATAATCCCCACAACAGTCAGAATCATAACGAACATGAAAAACTAGAAGACTGCACTAAATCCTAAAATACAAACGGGTCATTAACATCGAGACCAAAAGTATAATATTCCAAGGAGATACTTTGTCATCACTACTTTTCTGCCTGGTTTAATGCCACTCAGCTGCTTACTGAACAAGAGTATTTACGGATGCAAGTCACAGAAGAACGAACTGAGTGGACTATTCTATATTAATGATCTTTTGCAAAGGATGAGAGCCATCAGAAAATACTACTCACCATAGTCGAAACCTTCAACGAAGACATTAGGAAGTAGTTCGGAATAAACAAATATGCCAAACGTACTTGCAAATTCGGTAAACAAATGATATTTCTGTAGATTTCTGTAATTTATTTAGATCTTGATGTCAACAGGATAAAGGAACTAGACCAAGATGATACATATCCTTAGGAATTAACGGAGGAGACGGAATACAACAATGAATTATGAAGAAAAAGATCCGAAAATATTATTATAGGAGTGTGTCGGATGCTATAAAGCGAACTTAATGGGACCAGTAAAATGAAGTCTATCAAAACATTAGCTATGCCGTTAGTAACATACAAATTTTATATTATTAAATTGTGGCACCATGCATACCTGACGATTTGAAAGAAATATTCATAGATATATGATTTGTTTTTTACGGTTTATCAACCATTTAATAATTATTTAAGGCCGAAAAATATTTTAGGTTTTAAGAATAATTCTTTCTTTACATTCAAGCGTTCTGGGAGAAAGAAAGAGAAAACGAAGAAGAAAGAAAGAAAAAATATACGAAACGGGTCATAGGCGAGCCCACACACTCACGGCTAGAATTGATACATAGCAGATGTCGAAAATATCCAGGTCACCTACGAACAAGCATTTGACCGATTTCCGAGTGTCCACGAAAAATGGAAGTTTGTTATCAATTGGATGTCACCCAAAGGAAAAGAAAGAAAGAAGGAAAAGAAGAAGAAAAAAAACTCGAACGAATTTTTTTTATTTCGATTAGTGACTAAAATAGAGATAATGGAACTGTGTTGTCAAGAAATGTTCGCCAAAGTAAAGTCCATTTGAAAACGTTAATGTTTTGACAAAACACAGGTGTGGCTACAGAACCGTAGTTAGATATGAAAAATTAAAATCCCACACAGGCATTCTCACCGAGCGGATTCTCTGCGATAATAGAGATTTTTGTTATCAGACCTTCGAGCGAAAGGAAAATGAAATATTTTTATTTCGCTTCAGAAAACGCCAGCTAGCCTAGGAAAATCCTTCCTTGGGTCATGTCCAATTAGGGATAGATTGCTTGATAAATACCACGTGTTAAAAAGCCGAGAGTGTCATCTCGGTCGCTCATGATAAGGACGATTTAATTAATATTTTTGTTTTTTAAGCAAGGTATTTATTTTCCAAAAAACAAAGCCACGGATTGTTCGCCCGACTAAGACGTCATTGGCCAAATAGATCACATGACACACGAAGGAGGAGGAAAGATACCCGACCAAGACGTCAATGGCCAAATAGATCACATGACGTACGAAGGAGGAGGAAAGATACCCGACCAGGACCTCATTGGCCAAGAGCGGTCACGTGACGCACGAATGGAAAATCAGTCGACGCCTCTATCAGAAGTGTAAGTGTGAGGAACCGATACGAAGAAGTGGGGAAGTTGGTACACGTCCCTCAGAGGCACAGTAAGTGGGTGGGAGTGAGAGGAGAGTTACCGAAAATGGAAAAGAATGAAAAATCCCTAACCAGAAATAAGAAGGGTGGATACGTATTTAGAATTATCGAAGAACCCCTGGCGCTGACAGACTCACCCCAGTTTTGACGGCGTCAATAAAAGCGACACCCCAACCGACAGAAATCAGTTCGTTCGACCCAAGCCGGAGAGAAGAAGTTTGAGTCAGCCGCGGACCCTGGCGAGAAGTTTTGAGCCTTGGACGACAAGCAGAGATGAGCGCCCAGTGTTGAAACCGCATCAGATAGCTGACCAAGATTCATGCACACTTTTGGACTCTTTCTCAACCAAGAACAAGTAGTTTGAAGAGCGATTTAGAATCAGACCACAGAAATAAGTTTTTCGACTTTCGTCCAAAGACACACCAAAACACAAATTTCTTAGAGAGCAGACAACTTGAAGCCTTAAAGTTGCCTAGTGAAAGCGTCGTGGCACAGAACGGGTCGGGAAGTAGACATAGTCCTATGTACCGAACAAATAGACAAAGTTTGTTACCTTTTTCTTTGATACTTTGGACTTTGTGAGTTTTCATTTAATTTTCTTTTATACATAATTGTGTGTTATCACCCCCATTGAACTCAGCTTGCATTACGGCCCCAACCCCTGTTTGATCTCGTCTGTCTAAGATCAATTCACAACGTGGGTAGGCAGACTGGAGATCAGTGCAGTTACCCTGGTGACCAGGCGTTGGAAGCAGGTTGGGAACGGCGAGGCTGGTATCAATCTAACCAGATTCCTACCCGGATCATAAAAGGGTTAGAACGTCACGTATGGAGCAGCGAGGAGCGAACAGCTGGCGCCGCGGTGAAGACGTCACAATTGGTGCTGTTAGGGACGTCACAGCTGGCGCCGTGGTAGATCAGGATAGAACGACACAGTCGGCGCTGCGACCGGGGGATGACGTCACAAATGGAATTTGAATGACATTAAAAGATTGTACACGAAGGCAAGAAGAAAAGCTTAATTATATGATCATGGAGCACCCGAAATCAGATCTTCATAGGCTGTATGTAGCAAGAGCTTTAGGATGTCGATGTCTAATCCGACTTGAACTAAACGTAAAAACAAGAATTGTACTGGAAGCATAACTGAAAAAGACCTCTCCTACAAAGTGTAATTCACCAAATCGACTCGATAAACGAAGAAGCTGCATTCTTCAAGAATCAGCTTAATATTCCTGAAATCATGCCATCAACAATCAAAGTGAATACTCTCTACGCCAAATGTGTAAAACAAAAAGCAAAACAAAATGGCAAATGAAATTATTAAAAAAAATGTAGGATAAGACTTTGCATGGCAAACACAAAAAGAAACAGAAATAATGAAGAATGAAGCTGATGTGGACCAACAGAAAACACATCACCGAGGATCACAGGGTTTAAAGCTGCGACAGAATAATTTATTGTAGCTCAGGACCAAAGTCTGGCAACTAGATCCTCTCCTTGTCACATAATCAACGATGAAACTAACCGGAAATACAGGATCTGCGGAAACTGTGATGTAACTGTCGACCATATTATCTCAGGATATCCTGAACTGGCAAAAAAATAATATACTTACAGACATAAGAAGGTAGGTTCATATGCGCACTTGAATATATGCAAGAGGTAAAAACTCGAAACCACTGAGAGATGACATGAATACCAACCAGACACAGTTACCCAAAATAACTATTTACGTATTCTCTGGGACATGACAATTCAAACTGACAGAGAAATAAAGACTCCATATTAACATAAAAGACAAGAAATTCAGGATTTGTACGTTTATTGAAATAGCATAACATACGAGAGTAACATCTCCATAAAAACAATCAAGAAATTTTCTAAATGCAATGATCTGGAGAACGAGATTAACAGGATGTGAGGAATGAAAACTGACACTGTGGCAATAGTAATCTGAACACTGGGCCTCGAGAGGAAAAGAATGGACAGTTCTACTAACAATATATCAGGTAATATCATGACTAAATTTGCGCAGAAAATGGCACTACTTAAAACACCCCAAATACTATGAAACGTGATAGCAATTAAACGTCAATTCTCATACAGGGCATATGGATCATACTTTGGACCCGGTTCTACAGGATACAAAGCAGGTAACATGACATACACAAATAATAATAAAAATAATCATACTTGTGCACAATGCCAGTCATCCTGAAAGACGATGCATTACCTTGTAATATGAATACATTAAAGGCAAACCAGACTGAAAAAGGTTGCTAACAAGACCTAGTACTGTGACTCGTACAGATGTAACGAGTTGCGGCTAAAGTTCTTTCTTCTGATGTGGTTAGTGTTGAAACTTGAATAAAGCATGGAATAATAATAATACAACACAAAATGTACTTAAACAAAATGTATTGACACAAGAACGTGTACACAATATTTACAGATAGTTTGGTATATTCTTGGGAAGACCGTTCCTGTAGAATGGGTTGACTTAATCGCAGTCAGGCAGAGTCTCTGGATTGGATCTCTTCTTCCTCCCCCGTCTTCCAGGTACCAACCATATTTATATGGTCGGTACTCCACTATGTAAATTAGGTGGATCGTACCACAACAGTTAGACTATTTGCAGGAATCTTTCTACCGCGGAAGATATCTTCTGCGGCATCTGACATCATTGGGACGGTACTGTTGAGGAAAATTTATCTGTAATCTGTGGGTAGACGCTGAGATATGATTATCATGATCCAGCATAAACGTCTCAGACTTGTAGTAGATACGAAGCCGAATAATACTAATAATGATTGTAATTGTGACAAAAATAAGCACATCACATCTCTACGCTCGCTTGTAACCATCTATTATGATAAAAAAATGTTTCAGTGTAAAAGCTGAATTAGTTAAATAGAGCTTCATAATTATCTACTTCAAGATTTTGCAATATTACAATAATAATCATAATCGACCTCTCACTCTATGTCGCATTAGACGTGATGCCTCTCGACAATTCAAACTGTTCTCTCCATTGTCGGTCACCGCAATACGTACTGTACTTATAACTTCTTTTTTTGTTATCTATTTATTGCACAAAACTTTTACGAAGTGTCCATTCGGCTTCCATCTTGTTATCTTTGTCTTTGATGCGTCATGTAACACTAGATTTTTTTCAGGTTTTTTTTATCAATATGTTCCTCATTTTTTTCTGCCACTTTTCAATGGTTTTCAAGATATTAATTACTTTGTATGTGGTAATGTGCGGATGTGTACTTTCTTTGTTTTCCAGTGAAGTTCTCTCTGTACAAGTTAGAAGATTACAGTGTAATAGGCACATTTTGTGTGGTTAGGTGGGAAATATAACGTTTAACCCTAGATTTGAACAGGTTAAGACGTTAGTGTTGGGAGAAAATGCCTTTGAGGTGTCTGTTATTTAGAGAAGTGGATCGCGGAAATAAAGTCCTCGAATGGAATTTACTTCTCAACAAAAGAATTCGGAGCGTGTTTCGCTGCACTGTTCGTACCATGGTGAGTCCTATATATGAATATCAGAACTAACAGAACAAGAATGTAGGTGATTTGAACACTTTCCATGAAAATAGGGATAAAGCAGTGAAAGGCTTACAGCATCTCATCTCTACGCGAGGGATTGAAGGGTGGAAAGTAATTTATCATTTAGAAGGACATAGAAAATCGAAACTGGAGAGTGTGGATTGGTCAACTTCTGTCCAAATAAGGAGGCAGTAACCCATTTTATGCCTGCTCTCGCTCGTACACAGAAAGAAGATAGCACGCGGGGTCAGTTAATGAGTGGAGCGATACAGGGAACATTTCATCTTAACTGCATCTTTAGCAATCGATCGTATGTACGAGGTATGGGGTGAGTTTAAGGCCCAATAGATGCTCACGTCACGGAAATAGTATAGAAATTCCTAAATCATCTGAGTATACTCTATTGCAGATCATTTATGTAAATTAAAAGGAGAGTTGGGTAGAGAGGTCACCCCTTCAGGACGCCTGCGTTGATTTCTATGACTTCTGAGTACAGATCTTAAATAACTGCCTTCAGGGACCGACCCGTAAGAAAGGATATTATTCCTGGGAAAACTCTTCCAGTGAAGTGCATATATGATTCCTAATTTTCTCAATTTTTTTTTCACTTTGCCTCATTGTAGTAGACGAGAGAAACATATTTCGATGGCTCCAGATCGATTTGTCGTTTGTGACAAAATTATTCAGATTTCGCTTATATATATATAAGGGTTACCAACCTAAGTAAGTCAATCGGTACCTCTTTTCTTCTTTTTTTCGTTTTGTTAACTTCATACTTAATTTAGGAATCATTTGTTTGCCCTCCCTATGAACGCTTGACTTCTTGTCTTACTTTAAGTAACTCGTATACTAAACTTCAAACAGAAGAAATGCCTGCATGTGTTCGATTTTGACGTCCCCGATGCGTAACTCGCAAATTGTCCGGGTCATGTTGCACTAAATCATGCATTCGCTCTTCATATAATTAATGATCATCCAATTTTACATTCTGTGTCTGTTTCATTCATTACGTTTCCATTCTGAATCTTTCACACAGAGCATGTTAGTCTGCGTACGCTGATAATAAATCCACATCGTAATTCTTATCCAATTAGAGACATCTCACTGAATAGGACACAGGAATACAATGAAAAGAGACAATGTTGTCGCACAAGCAATTTTATTTTTTTGCTGCACGTAATTAATACTTCGTCAAATTGCTTGTTTGCAATAAACATTTCAATTTGTTCCAATATCAATAATAATAATAATAATAATAATAACAATAATAATAATAATAATAAGGAGAATAATGATGATTGTGTCAATTTTCCCGCTATTTTAAAGGATTTCTCAGAGAGTGGTGACTAGAAAATACAAACCCTTTACCATTTCAACAGTAGCACTGTCGTCATCAGTTTATCCATAAAACTATTACAGACACAATAATACAAAATACAAGTATATGTACACTCCTGTTTTTGTATTTATTCTACCGTATTAATTATTTCTATGATCGCTTTTTACATTGGGATTTGTATCCATATTATTATTATTATTATTATTATTATTTGTCTATGTTTCCCGCTTTGTAATCTGTATAGAACGGTCCAAACTATGATCTTTAGTCCCTATAGGAAAATTGTCATTTAATTGATAACATATTTCTTAGCCTATTGGATGTTCATAGTAGTGGGATCATTTGAGCACATTCTATGTTGATGTTAGTTGGGATATTGTTAGTAAAATCGCCAATTACTTTTCTCAAGAGGCCCACTTCGCTGATCATTATTGGTATTGTCTCAGTTTCCATTCCTCACATCCTGTTACTATCGGTCTCAAGGTCCTTGTATTTACACAATTTCTCGATAAATTTTTATAAAGACGTTTCTCCCAGATATTACTGCTATGTCAATAAGCATATACTTCCTGAAATCCTTGTCTATTATAATTATAACTTGTACTTGCCTATGTTTCGCTGTCGGTTTGAATTGGCAAGTGGCTGTACCAGAGGATAGTTACATCATTATTTTGGGCAACTGTATCTGGTTGATGCTTATGCCATCTCTCAGTGGTTTCAATTTTGTGTTTCATGCATATATTCAAGCGCATATATGTCTCTACCTTGTTATGTCTGTGGGTATATTCATTTTTTGCCATTTTCTGGCTTCCTGAGTTAATGTGGCCGAGACTTTCAGCATATTTTCCGCAGATCCTGCAGTTCGGGTTATTTCCATCCTTGATTATGTGACAGAGATAGGATCTGATTGTGTGGCTTTGGTCCTGAGACGCAAGAATTAGACCTTCCGTCTCAGCATTCAAACGGTGCTCCTCTGCTACTGATGTATTTTCTGTGGGTACACATGTGAGTTTTTCGCTTATTTCTTTGGTGATTGCCATTCAACACCTTTTCCTCCCAGTTTTTTTTTTTTTGTTGTTTTGTATCTCATTTGACCAATTGGTTTTGCTTCCTGTTATACTAGATTGGCGTAGGGAGTATTCGCTTCGACTGTTGTTAGTATGATTTCAGGTATATTAAGCTGCTTCTTGAAGAGTACAGTTTCTTCGTTGGTGGAGTGGATTTGGTGATTTACTATTTGTAGGAGAGGTTTTGCAAGGTATGCTTCCAATCCGATGTTGTTGTTTATATGGTTAGCTCAAGTCGGATTAGACATCGGCATACTAAAGCTCAATCTACATACAGGATATGAACATGAGATCGGGTGCTGCATGATCATATGATTGAGCATTTTCCTGGTACTTGTGTACATCCGTCTAATGTCATTTAAATTCCATTTAATAATGTTGAAACTTTATATTACTAGGGGAATTAGCTAATGTGTTGATAGCCTCATTAATGCGGCCAATAAAATATTGGCCGCATTAATTTTGCTTTTAAGTATCAAACTAACTCCCCTATACTATTTTTTCGTATCTTTTCCTCAAAATACATCGTTGTATTCCATCTCCTCTATTAATTCCTAAGTATTTGTATCATCTTTCACTTGTTTCTCATTAAGGTCTACATAAAGTAACGAAAACTACAGACATTTTGTTGGCTTGCCGCCTTTGATGCTGTCTTTTGCACATTTGTCGATTCTGAACTCCATTGATATCTTCGCTGAAGCTTTTGACAATGATGAATAGGATTTTCTGCTGGTTGTCATAGTTGGCAAAAATTTAAAGTATTTTGTATCAAAATAGCACAGTTGATTCAGTTTGTCCTTCTGTGATTTGCATCCGTAGCTACCGTTGTTCAGTAGGCAGCTGAGTGGCGCTAATTCAGCGATGAATAGTTGTGGGGACAATGAATCAACTTGCAAGTTCAGGCTTTTGAATGTGATTGGTTTCGATGTTAATGGCACGTTTGTATGGTTTAAGTATAGTGTAGTTTCCTAGTTTTTAATGCTCTCTTTTATGAATTAGACCGTTGTGGGGCATAATCTGTATATTTTTAGTCTCTTCTATATCTATGAGTGTGGTACACTCTCAAACGTCTTTCTTTAGTCGATCCCTGATATAATTAATTAAATAATTAATCATTCTTACTTTCTGAATTGTTGGCATTTATTCGAAAGTATTATCCCCTATATTCTCCAATATATATATTGGATGGTTTATTGTTTATTTTCTGTTTATCCCTCATAGTCGTCATTATCTTTGACTATTTGTGTACTTCAGAGGGATTATTACAACTGAATTCTATTTGTTCCTATGAATGCGTCTACTCTGGATTGTTGGCATTTCGCCAAACGTTATTAACAATAATATTTCGGTAATGTTTTCTCGGATGATCTCGAGTTCTGTGTCAGCCAATCATTTTCTGCTGATGTCACATCTGATATTGTCTAGATAGTTGGCATCGATGTATAATCTGTTTGAGGCGTGTTTTTCAAGCCATACAATATAGGCGGCTTTGGTCTTTGTTGTCGTTCTTGGATTTATCGTAGCAGCTTAAAATACAATCATTACTTCAATATATTCTTCTCATACCATTTATTTAACGTTATTTTAGGGGATTTTATTTTAATGTATTGATGTTGGCCCAAAGTTGTGAAGGAAGTCACGGAACACGGATTAGGGGTAAGAAAGATATATTAAACAAAAAGGTTACAAAGATATTGTAAGTGTAAGCGGAGTTTACGATGTGCTAATGTCCAATATTGGTAATCGTACGCGGCTGATACTACGGTATTAGAATACTCTCTCTCTCTCTTTCCTCCTCTTCTCTTAGAGTGTTATATCGCATACTTTATATAGTCCTGGAAGAGTCCATGTTGTAGGTATGTTACAGTCTCACAACATGTATATAGAGTGTCTCTGTAATGACTGTCCTCGACGTAGAGTTCGTCTAGTTCTCGTTTGGTAGAGTTTATTCGAGCTGCAGGTTCTTCGATCCTAGTCTGGTTCATTATTGGGATCATATCCTTGTTGGCTCACGTGATTGCCGATGCGGTTTAGCAATATTTATTGTTGTGTCAGCATTACATTTATTTTGTATTTACCCATTCGTGCAAGCTAGTTATTGTGCGCCAGATCATATCCGCTACATGGACGGCCAGCAAGTTCTGGGGGGCCAGGCCTCTTCCTGCTATTTTTTTTTTTACTACTGATATTATTTGTAACGAAGGTAAAATCTTCATTTACAAGAGTTTTGGATACCAAGTAGGCAGGACGAGGTTTCCACACTCCGACAACTTCATTTTTCAACTGTATTTTGTTTGATCTTTTACTCTCTTTCTCTCATAGGTTTAATACTATGAAACTACATTCAAATCTTCCCAATCATTTTATTACAGGCATATATTTTGTCCGTAATGAAAAAATTAATACATGTATACTAATAATGTTTGTAGAAAAGTTTATTATAAATGTAGGCATTGTATGTCTTATAAAATAAAAAAGGGTAAATAAATTATTAATAAATAAATAAATAATTAGATACAATTAAAAAATAACCGATAAGTCACTATCACCACTATCACCAAATCACTACCACATCATCATCACCACTAATACGATTATTATTGCTCTTATTGCTTTTCTTTTTGTTTCTCTTTTTTCATCCTATTATAAGTAATCAGAATCTAATAAATGTTCAATGCTCGGCCCGAATATTTTAACCAGAAAACAATGCGTCAAAAATTAATAAAAAACATGTTGTAGCTACTGTGACGTCGTCCCCTGGTCGCAGCGCCAACTGTGACGTTCTATCCTGATCTACCACGGCACCAGTTGTGACGTCCCCAAACAGCACCAATTGTGACGTCCTCGCCGCGGCGCCAGCTGTTCGCTCCTCGCTGCTCCGTTCGGGTGTCGCTGCTCCAAACGTGACGTCCGCCTGTCGCGTCAGTCGTGTTGTCTCGTACTGTGACGACCAACTGGCTTGGTATCGGTCGCGGCACCCAAATGTGACGTTCTAACCTTTTGGTGATTCGGGTGGGAATCTGGTTAGATTTGATATCAGCCTCGTCGTTCCCAACTCGCTTTCAACGCCTGGTTACCAAGGTAACTGCATTGATCTCCAGTCTGCCTACCCACGTTGTGAATTGATCTTAGACAGACGAGATCAATCAGTAGTCGGGGCCGTAATGCAAACTGAGTTCAACGGGGGTGATACCATACAAATATGCATAAAAGAAAATAAAATGAAAACTCAAAAGTTCAAAGTATCAAAGAAAAAGGTAACAAACTTTATGTCTAGTTGTTCGATACATAGGACTGCATCTATCTCCCGACCCGTTCTGTGGATTGTGACACGTCGTTTTCCGTTAGGCAAGTTTTAACGCTTCAAGTTGTTTGCTCTCTAAGAAATTGGTGTTTCGGTGTGTCTTTGGACGAAAGTCGAAAAAAAACTTATTTCGGTGGTCGGGATCTAAGTCGCTCTTCAAAATAATTGTTCTTGGGTTGAAGAGGAGTCCGGAATTTGCGTCAATCTTGGTCAGCTGAACTCACTGGAACAGCTGGAACTCAACTCTGGAAACTCGGAGCCCGAAATGATTTCTGCTCGTAGGGGCTTCGCTTTTAAGGACGCCGACCAAAACCGGGGTGGGTCTGTCGGCGTCGGGGGGTTCCTCGATAATTCTAAATACATATCCACCTCTTTTATTTTTTCTTTGGCCAGTCGACCAGCCGTTTGTTTTGCGTACCCCTCTAGATAACACAGCCGTTATCAAAACACATCTGATTCTTTCTTTCTTTCCCTTTTTTTTACTCAGAATTTCCCTGTCATTGTAATGACACCTTTTCGCCATTTGTTACTTATCAATATATTCATTGTCTCTTAGCCGTGTGTGTGTTCTGCTTATCACAGACGATTCGTCTCGCCTTTCTTTCTGCCTTCTTTTCTTTCTTTTCCTTTTCTGCCTCGTAAATGGTGCCACACTACCAATTACATGTAACATGTCTCTAAAATTAAGTCATTATGAATCTAAAATTTAATTTGCGGCATTATACTAAACAATTTACATATATACGTTTATATATCCATACATACACACGGACATATATAAGTACACAAACATACATATCTATATCTATATGGATATGTGCATATATATATATATATATATATATATATACATACATATAATATTATTATTGTCATTACTATTACTATAATTATTTTCATTATTATTATTTTTGCATTCTCCTTCATTTCCTCTTCGTACCAGCAGTATTTGTCTTGTAGCTCTGAGCAATTTTTACTTAAATAACTGTTACAATGAGATGCTTTTGTAATTCAAACAAAGACACCGTTAAGCGAAATGGATAAAAATAGACGAAATA
The DNA here is from genome assembly GCA_903632075.3 of Acanthosepion pharaonis. Classification (NCBI taxonomy): domain Eukaryota; kingdom Metazoa; phylum Mollusca; class Cephalopoda; order Sepiida; family Sepiidae; genus Acanthosepion; species Acanthosepion pharaonis. The sequence goes on from CAHIKZ030004661.1 coordinate 685,651, forward strand.
GAAAGCAAAAATGAAACAAATTTTGATTTTCGTAAAAACTAAATTTATGCAATAACAATGCAATTATACAAGTAAATACCATTTACATAATATTCAGATCAATAACACAATGATAACAATGATGACAACGGAAATAACAATGGCAATGATATGAATGACACATCGGTCACTTTTGAATGGAATAATAACTTAACATAATTTGAAATGAAAATAACATTAACTGAAAATATAATTTGCAGAAATGAGCGAAATGAAGGTATATATATATATATATATATATATATATATATATATATATATATATATATATATATATATATTGTTATAAGATGGACAGATTTTAAATGTGAATTAAATTTAAGCGTCTAATGATTTTTTTTTTGTTTTTCTTTCAGATTTAACAACTAAAGATGTTGGCAATTTTAACCTTGGAAAAAATTAAAAGCAAACAACGTGTTAAAGTTATCGAAGCCTATTAGAAAAATGGACATTCAAACTGAAATGCATTTTGTGCGCTTCAGGCTATTTTTTGTAAACATAATCGGCCGACCGAAAGTGCAACTGGAAAAATTGTTCGTAAATTCAAACACACAGGGTTGATTGCTGATGTGAAAGCACCATCTCGTGCTTCTTTACGCCTTTCAGCTGAAAACATTACTGAAGTGCACGAGAATGTGGCCGAAAATCTAGACACTTATATTCGTCACCGTGTGCAAGAATTGAACCACTCCACAATAAGTTACAATGAATTTTGACAAAAGGTTTGTTGCTAAACGCTGACGAAATTCAATTGGCACAAGAACTGAATCTTGCTGACAATTTGCAGGACCGTACATTCGTCAATTAGGTGCACGAATAAAGACAAGACTATGAAGACTTTTCGGAGAAAGTCCTCTTTTGTGATGAAGCCAATTTTCGTGTTGGTGAATTCGTTAACATGCACAATTGTCACATTTTGGGCTGATGTTAATCCAAGGAAGATTATTGAAAAGCCGCTGCATCCATGAAAAACATTGTTTAGTGCGCATTTTTATTTAGTGGAAACATCATGCTGTAAATTTATAAATTTGAATGTCCATTTTCGTAAATGGCTTCAATAGCTTTAACACTTTGTTTGGTTGTTAAAATTTCCATGGTTGAAATTGCCAGAAAGCTTAAGGTGTTAACAGTGAAAGAAAAAGAAATAATTCATAGACGCTTAAACTACATTCACATTTAAAATCGGTCCAAGTTACTGGAACAACAACAACACACACACACAGACACATAGACACACACACACACACACACACACATATATATATATATATATATATATATATATAATCCTTTTTTATAATTTTTATTCTATTGTTAATAGTTCTAATTTAAAAAAAAAATTATGATTTATAAGGACATAGACTTTATTTAAAATCACTTGTATATTAAAGTTGAGTCATATTTTCTTTGACGTATATACTCCCGAAATTGAATTATTATTATTATTATTATTAGAAATCAAACTGTTTAACGCAGTTCCACCAACAGTTTCAAATACTCCTACAAATGTGTGATATTCTGTTAAAATATTAAGCATGTTTAATATTATTTCGACAGTACATATGTAGTCTTTAAATTGTACATTAAACAAGAAGGCATACAGGTATGAAGAACATGAATGATATAGCTAATCGTGTGCTGTTCTTGTGAAAAGCGTTTAAAGTGGCAATTAGCGCGGCAAGCCAAATGAAAGCCTAGGAGACCGAATGAAACGCGACCAACATAATGGCGAGGACGATTGTCTAAAGAAGCAGTAGATTGACTTTAGTAGTTTAGGTAAGTGGTATCTGGCTAATATCAATACAACTGAAATGAGAAATACACTGTAACAACAATAGCAGCAGCAGCAGCAGCAACATCAACGTCAATTCCTGACGTTTCATCTCTCATGGATTTCGTCTTAATTGATTGAAATTTTATCAAGTATATGTTTTGAGATAAACACTAAGTGTCACGATCATTACCACCTATTTACTTGTCAAATGTCTGAGTTTAATCAGTTGGACATGTCGCGTTGGGGGCTAGACCACTATGGCTCTGTTGTTGAGCGGGAATAGAATCCAGCATCATGTCCAGGTGTCGAGGTGACGACTCTATTTTAAGTTTGAAACATTAATCAACCATGGCTTTTAGGGAAACACAACATCGATTAGAGTACATTCGAGTGTAATGTCACAAATGACACACACACAAACACATACCCACGCACCCACGCACCCACGCACACACACACACACACACACACACACACACACACACACACACACACACACATATATATATATATATATATATATATATACTCGGCTCCCCGACAAATTCGACGTATGACGGTCAAGAATATGAGTTCCTAGAAATCGACAGCTCGACATCAGAACATGAGATTTGATTATAGTGAAGTTTTTTCTGCAGAAACAAGTGTAGAGCAATAATTATTTATTACAGACTTTTAGATGTGGTCAAAATAATAACCCACTACAAAGATGCATTCTTGTTTCGATGACTTGTTGCATCACGACTGGTGGGAAGTAAATATGACTTTGTATAATTCTGTTTAAAAACAAGCCGCCTACGGTAAGTCATTCCTTAAAAAACATATAACGAGATACACATTAAGAGAAAACCGTGAGGAGTATAGAAGAGGGATGTGAATGGAAAGAAGATGATACAAAATAAGTTAATAGTAGTTTCGAGAGCGGAAGTGACAGCTAAAGAGGAAGAAGAAATATAGAGATAGTTGTAGGATAAGTAACTAATAACATATATATGTGTGTGTGTCTGTGTGAGTGTCTGTTTTTGTGTGCGTGCGTGCGTGCAATTTATTTATATATATATATATATATATATATATATATATATATATATATATATATATATATATATATATATATATATTAGCTGTTATGATATTCGGCTTGTATATTTAGCTAATCATCAAAGTGATTATCCCAATAAATAATAATAATAATAATAATAATAATAATAATAATAAGAAGAAGAAGAAGAAGAAGAAGAAGAAGAAGAAGAAATACTGCGAACAGATTCTGTTTAATTTACATTTCGTTTCTGATGAACAGAAAAAAAGGAAGTGAAAATAATATGAAATGCATGAGCAACGGATCCATTACGGCATTTGTAAACGGTTGGTTCAATGGGCTAATCATGACGAAGCGCGCAAAACTTTCCCAAACCCAAAATCTACACAGAAAATTCTGCTGTCAGTCTGGTTGTCGCCATTGCCGTTATCCATTACACCTTTCTGGAATCTAACCAAAAAATTCAGTGCCAAATTTTACGGTCTGAATAATTCCCCACCAGAGTAAGTAAAATGCGACTGGAACCAGTCAATGTACAAGGTTCAATTCTACTTCATCTACGTGGGACAAACGTCTTTGGAACATCCACCACATTTCCTTGATCCATCGCCCACTGACGACCAATTTTTCATATATCATGACAAACGTTTTAAGACAAAAGGAAATCTTCATTCAACGATTTCACGCTGTCCAAAACCTTGCTGATTTATCGTAAACGCATAAATAAACATGTAAGTCGATAGCAGGAATATATACCCTCTCATTGTACCACTTTTCCTTGATTTAAACACTGATTAACTATATTAATAGAGAAATATATGTGGATTCTCAAATCAGATATTACTTTTCAGAACAACCTAATATTAATTATTAATTTGATCAAAGATACCGATATACTAACAAAATATCTTGTGATATTTAGTGATCTTGAATGAATATCAACAATGCAAATGAGATAATGCCGGTATTTAGATTTAAATCGAAAGTAAAACAAGCTTCAGGACATCTAAATTCACTTGATAGACTTGTAAATTCAAATGTGCAAGAAGATTTTTAACGTACGGGAGAAAAAAGAATTTTAACAGTCCACAAATGATTACGAAGTTGTAATAGAGAAAATAGAATCGATTCTGATTAGAATAAATAATAGTAGTAACGAAATATAGGAGTGGGGAAGGGATAAAGGAAATTAGATAAAATACAGAAATAATTAATGAGTCATTCACAGATGATGGACTTAATACAGAGAGAATAATGGAGGAAAGAAATGCAAGAAGAATGAAAACATGATTTTTTTTAAATGAAAAACAGGAGAGCATATAAAAAGACAATAAATACAGAAAATAAATCTGATTTCATAATGTACAAAAGAAAATGTAAATTCGGAGGGAAAATTTGATTTCTGACCGGAACTGGTTTTGGAAAAATAGGAAAGAAAAATGATTTTTCCTCTGAGAAACAATTCAGATTCAATTGAAAAAAAAAATGAGAAAAA